>BJCM01267170.1:0-14317 GCA_018326385.1 Flaveria bidentis | reverse complement strand
AAGGAATTTTCTTAGGATACAACATACCGAATAAGAGAGTTTACAACAACTCAACGGGTCTAGTAGAAGTGTGGTGCAACGTTGATGTACAGAGATACACCACACCCCTTGCTGGAAAGGACCCTTATTCTTTTTCGACTATGATGGATTCTTTAAGTCCTTCAACATCCCTCTCTCCCCTCCTGAGGATGAGTTATCGACCAAAATGATGTAAAAAGTGTTAAATACACCATCACTAGACCAGACAACCTCAGCGTCACAAGGTGAGTCTTCTACTTCTTTAGGGGGAGCACTTGAGGTAAGTGACTCATCCTCTGATGATGAAGCCATGGCAAATGATCAGGTGGATAAGGAGGAACAGGTTCTTACTACTGCAAGTACACAAGCATCAGATGCTATGCCTCTGACACTTTGGAACCCCACACTCCCACTGCCTCACATACTGAACCTGCTGTTCACAATCTGGATAATGAGGTAGTTGTACCCACCACTCCTGGATCTCGACTAAATGTTTATCATCCCTTGGATAATGTCATTGGTGATGTTCGATCAGGAGTACAGACAATAAATCAGCTATACCCAGCTGATTATGCCTCAGTAATGGAAAATGAATATCTTCATGATGGTGCATATCGATGTTTTGTGTCTTAATTTGAGCCAAAATATGTTAGTGAAGCCCTAAACGACGAGGCATGGGTGAGTGCCATGCAAGAAGAACTTCTTCAATTCAAGAAGTTAGGAGTATCGACTTTGGTGGATAGACCAAAAGGTGCTAAGGTCATTGGCTCCAAATGGGTTTTGAAATGCAAGAAAGATGACCAAGGAGTCATTATAAGAAACAAGGCTTGACTTGTAGTTCAAGGATTTCAACAAGTCGAGGGTATTGATTACAATGAAGTCTTTGCACCAGTGGCAAGAATGGAAGCAATCCGTATCTTCCTAGCCTATGCATCTTACATGAAGATAAAAGTCTATCAACTGGATGTAAAGAGTACATTTCTTCATGGTGAAATCTGGGAGATAGTGTTTGTCAGTCAACCCGAAGGATTTGAGGATCCATATCATCAGGACAGAGTTTTCAAGCTTGATAAGGCTTTCTATGGGCTCCATCAAGCCCCAAGAGCTTGGTATGAAAAACACTCGACTCATCTTGTGAAACACGGTTTTCGCAAAGGAGTGATTGACTGTACACTGTTTATCAAAGAAAAGGATGGTGACTTTCTACTAGTTCAGATCTATGTTGATGACATAATCTTCGGTTCCAAAAACAAAGCATTATGTAAAGAATTTGAAGCAGTCATGAAAGCTGAATTTGAAATGAGTGCCATAGGAGAGATGAAGTTTTTTCTCGGTTTACAAGTGGATCTGACACCAAAGGGGATATTTCTATATCAGACCAAGTATGTAGGCGACATTTTCAATCGGTTTGATATGGAGAATGCTTCAGCACCTGGAACTCCACTTGCTACAAACCACGATGTGGCACCCGACGAAAATGGTGATCTGGTGGATGCCACCATGTACCGAGGAATGATCGGATCACTCATGTACCTCACTGCCTCACGACCTGATATAATGCACGTGACATGTCTCTGCTCCAGATATCAGGCGAAACCAAAAGTCAACCATCTCATAGGCATCAAAAGGATATTTCGTTATCTAAAGGGTACTCAAACACTTGGGTTGTGGTATCCTCATGACGATGACTTTGAGCTTACAGTTTATATTGATTCGGATTATGGCGGCTGCAAAATGAACTACAAATCAACTTCAGCAGGATGTCAATTCTTTTGGAGAAGATTAGTCATGTGGCAGTGTAAGAAGCAAACATCGGTTGCTCTGTCAACTTGTGAAGCTGAATATGTTGTTGTTGCAAGCTGCTGTTCACAAATAATCTGGATTCAACAGCAAATGCGGGACTACGGTTTAAAATTCTCTAACACTTCTATATTTGTTGATAATTCTGTTGCTATAACTGTAACTAAAAATCCGGTCCAACATCCTAAGACCAAACACATCGGAATTAAATATCACTTATACGTGATTGTTTTGAAAATAATTTAATCGATGTTGTTAAAATTAATACGGACTTTCAACGCGCTAACCTCTACACAAAAGCTTTTGATAAACCAAGATTTTATATCTGCCAGAGGTCAACAGGGTGAAAAAGAAAAGTGAAGTGATTCCAGACGATGAAACTACATAGTCCGACGAGTCGAGTTATTTTTTATTTTATTTTATTTTATTTTATTTTATTTCTTCGCCTATTAAAATTCTAAACGCAAAACCATTTTCGGTATTAGAATTTTAGGGGGAGAATAAGTTAGACTAGTATTAAGTTATTAAAAAAAATGAGGGAGGAGCACAGTCTAGCTAATAGAAATGAGATCGTATCTGTGATACTAAGTCAATAATTATGGAAAATGATAGTACATATGAACAAAGAGTTTGGGACTTTAAAAGAATTTAACTGATTAAGATGCAAAATTCGAAGTATAAGTCTGAGAAGTCTAAGCAACATAAAAGGAAAAATGATAGTAAAACTAACTGCTACTAAGGTAACACAGAGAAAGTAGACCAAGAGGTTGCTAGACCACCACATGATGTGTTGGTAGATTCAACACAATAGATAAGTAGACCTCATTAGTGATTTCAAGTTCAAACTAAGTTGTTCAACAAGTTGTGGGTTATCATCTTATCCATGGTTAACACAATCAACGAAGTTCCAATAAGGGCTGAAGAGCAAAATAAACGCCACAAATGTGTGCGAATGACCGTAAAAATGAGCAAAGCACATGAAAAATGCAAAAAAGAAATCAAGCTAATAACCTATGTTGTTGGTGCGATCTGTGCAAAAAGAATATAATTGCTCAAACAAGAAGATAGGTTGTGTGCCAATCTGTTGTGCCGTAGCACTGACCTAAGGATAAGCATAACCTAAATATTCTAGAATTCATTGTTGGTTGCACCTCTCTGCTATGCGATGGCACTAACCTGAGGCTTGGCATCTCTTTGAAAGCTCTTAGAATAGTTTCTTCTTGTCAAAATACCCGTAGACCGCTCAAAATCTCCGGAGGAATATTGATTACCATATAAGTGTGGGATCCACAAATTCTTGTTGAAATAATTAAACCTTAAATCATCACCAATGTGTGTCAAAAATCTATGTATGGATTTAAAGGACAAGTATACTGACAATCATCGTGAGCTGCAATTCTTGAAAGTCCAAATCAGTGTGTGTATCTGACAACACTAGTATGATTTCCTAAACTTGCTAATGACTCTCGATGAAAACAAGAATCTAGCATCAAAAGACTTTGGTAAAATGTCCCAAATGATTTGATAAACCTGTATGATTCCATAATGAATCGTTGCAGTAATGACAAAAGTAACTTGACGCTATGCTATCTAGGAAGAAAAATCTGATAGATACTTATCTTAGGATTTCAACCTCACACAAAAATACAAAATTGTGTTTTAGCTTTGTTTTATTTCTAGTTGTTTAATTTAGTTAATTTCAGTTAATTTAGTAGTTAAATGTCGGACTACGCATCGAAAGTCAATCTGGGATTTATTCACTAAAAGGGTCACGTCTGAGGTGACCAATGGGGTTTTCAAATGTAAAAGGGTCACGTCTGAGGTGACAAATTGTTTTGTAGTTAAAAGGATCACGTCCGAGGTGATCAACAGTTTTCTAAGTTAAAATGGTCATGTCTGAGATGATCACTAGTCAAAATGTCTTATCCAAAAGTAAAAGGGCTAAGTGTATGAATGGTCATAAGGTCAAACTCATAAGTATGAGCCATTCGCATGACTGGACCATGAGTATGGACCAGTCGTATGATTGGACCTTACTTATAAGCCAAATTGCACGACTAAACCACAAGTATGGATGAGACGTGCGATTGGACCATAAGCATGGGTCAATCCTGACGATTGGTTTATCAGAATGAACCAATTGCACGAGTGGAGGTAACCGAATGAGTCAGTTGTACGACTGAAACCTAGTCTGCATTGTGATTCTTACTGATTCTGCATTGTTTCTACAGGTAATGTGGGACTAGACTCGATCAAATTGCACATATTAATCAAGCCCTAACTATTAAATCGGTCCGAAACTAATACCGAAACATAACCACTAAATAAACCATTAATATGTACTTAAATGTCAAATTATTTAGTACTAAGAGTTATGTTGATGGATTGCGAGTCGAATAAGACTAACATGAATGTTTAACATCAAGTAGTGATCAAAAATTGATCCTACAGTACGGAACAGAGACGTTATGCGAATGGACACACTGATGAACTTCAATCGCACGATTGAATTGGGCGAATGACTCAATTGTACGAATGAGGCATGCGTATGAACTCAGTCGCACGACTGATTCAACCGCATAGAACAGCATACGACTCAGTTGAGTCGCAGGTTCATTCACACGACTGAGCTCAATCACTTTTACACACTCTAACATTTATCTATCTTTTTTATCAATCTCGTGTTACCGCAATATGACGAGTCGGTGGACGATGAGCACTAAGCACAACATATGTGCTCATCTAGACACTACGTCCCGGAACGCGTCTGAGTTTGCGGGCATTATTACATTTCTTTTGAGATCAAGGATTTTTAGAGCTATTTCCACTCCGTGCACACCATACAGGTCGATACAGCAGACTTTCTGGGAAAGCACTATTGTAGATAGGTCCTCAGAGCCTCACCGTATTCGGATTTCCATCTTTTGCCAGGCCATTGACATCAGTGAGGAGGATCTAAGGATGATCTTAGAGTTGGGAGATGATGGTGATTTCCCTACCAGACTACATCCATTGACTGTCCGATGTTGCTTTCTTTGGGCTAAGTACTCGGGGGACATCAACACAGGTGTGCTCAACAAGAGCAACCTGTGCCCCCAATTCAAGTACTTAGCCCATGTGCTGCTAAAGTGTATTGCCTCAAGGAAGGGAGGTTTCGATGAGCTTTCTGATCAGATCCAGAATGCCTATGTGGCTCTGGTTCTAAATCATCCTTTCAGCTTTTTGAGGATGATCTTCACCTACTTGGTGGAGAACATAGAGGCCAAAGGCAAGGAAGGCTTCTGCATGTACCCACGATTCATACAGATGATCATCGATCAGAAGCTTCCTTTGCTGCCCAAGGAGACAGAGGATGCCAAAACACTAGAAGTGATCGATGATACCACCCTAGGACGGAAGAATGTTTACCGGGGCAAGCAGGTGAAGCCCCCGGTAAGGAGATTATTTGGGCATTTGGCCCGAGAGGACTACGTAGCGCCCGCGAAGAGGAACTGGCGTCACGATGATAGTGACTCGGATTCTGAGCCGATTGTGATCCCATCCGACGATTCTGATGATGATGACAATGGTGATGGTGGAGATACTAGCCCCACCCAATCTAGGGCCACTACCACAGATGTTACATCTCTACCATCCACCCACGGAGGAGCCGAGATGGCAGGATTCCATCAGGACTTCCATCCTGATGAAGAGGAAGAGTCCGATGAGGAGCCTTTAGTTCGGACAGTGGGCAACAGGGTGGTTGCCACAGCGAGGGATTAGGACGGTAGGTGGAAGCCAGGGTGAGTCTGGGGAGGCTGCTGCTGCTCCATCTTACACCCCAGATCAGCCCAGCAGCCAAGTAGGAGCATCCTCCTCAAAGGGATCGAGGAAAAAGAGGATGGCTTAGCCTCACGGAATGAAGAGCAAGAGACGAAGATTGACGTTGATCACCACCACCGCATCTACCACCACCACTACTACCACACCCTCCACCACTACTACCACACCACCCATCATCACTACCACACCCACCACCACTACTACCACTACACCCACCATTACTACCACACCTCCACCCTCCACATCTACAACCATACCTCCACCAGCTACACCCATACCACCACCCATCTTTACCACAACTACCACCACTACCACCACCCATCGAGCCGGGACTTCATCTCAGATCCCACTGAGCTTTGGATCTTCTCTGCCCTCTGTTGGGTTAGAGGAGAAGCTGGCCAATCTAAACCGGATTGTGCTTAAGTTGTTGGCTACTGATGAGCAACGAACTACATAGCTAAATCAGCTGATGTAACTCAATGCTGCTCACGCTCAGTAGATAGTAGCTCAGAGACAGGAGATTACTGAGTTTCATGAGCTGTAGACTTCTTCAGTTCAGAGGATTGATGATCTTGAGGTGAAGAACAAGAAGTTGATGCTATGACTCAAAGGCTCCAAAGATGAGCCTCTCAAGATTAGAGAAGGAGATGATGATGGTGATGATGAGGATGATGGGGATGATGAGGAGGATGATGATGAGACTGATGAAGAAGGTGATGGAGATGACAGAGAGGAGAAGGGAGGAGATGAGGATGAAGGTGATGATGCAGCTACATCAGCATCCACACAGGCTGGAGAGCGAAGGTCAAAGAAAGCTCAGGATCAGGGAGCTTCATCTTCAGCCCCTTCGGCTGACGAGCCTGCTATTTAAGGAAAAAGTAATGATTAGATATTTATGTATTTGAAAGCTTTTGTACTTGAATCATGTATTAAACTTATGTACTTAATGTTTATGTATCTTTAAAAAATGTTTGATTGTCTTGATAAATTAATAATGGTTAATGTATTTACATGTTTAAATCAAGCAGATTAATCATCTCAGCAAGATGAGTATGATGTTACTCCCCTTCAGCAAATCAAGTCTCAACTTACAATGATTCTTGATTTGCAAGGGATAGTCAGAAGGTCTATAAGCTATACTCCTGAAGAAGGAGAAATCATTCATGACCTTACTGATGAACAACTTGCTGAGATGTTCCTGCTCAACCCAGACAAGATCATCAAGGACGCTCCTACTTTTGAAGTTACAAGTGACGATGAACTCAATGACATAGATGAAATCGAGATAGAGGATGTCACTGCTGACCATTATCCAGAGTACATTGATCGAGAGGGAAATGTGGTCCCCAACTTGGGTGATACTCTCGCAGTGATACATTTGATAAGCTGGATAAGATGGAGAAAGAGACGGAGAAAAATGAGGGTCAAGCCCAAGCCACAGACACCAATGTTGACATCAAAAAGGCTGAAGGGGTGGTCTGTTTTGCTGAGATCCGAGCCATACGCACTGCACAAAAGCCTAACGTCTACACCAAGCTGTACAAAATCAAGAAACACCAAAAGGTGTTAGGCAAGATCATGGCATGGGCTTATTTTGAGGATTTGAATGTATATGCAGTGAAGAGAGAAAATGGCATAGAGTAATTTAGATTTCCACAGGATCTAAAGACTCTCCCCGGTTTTGAGCTCAACTAGTTGGCTCGCCTAAAGTTGTTGTAAGCTGACCCGAGAAAGAAGTCAGGCTGGTTTGAGGCTGCATTGAGGAAAGAATACCACACCAGGTGGGTTAACTTCAGACCTCAACAACCGACGAGGTACATCAGAAGGTCTGAAGTTGATTCCATTACTGGAAAGCCTAAGGTAGTGCTGAAGTGGAGTCCTTCGCGAACAATGTCCAAAATCCCTCTAAGAGAAATGCCACAGGACTTCACTCCATACTTCAAATGGTGGTATTATGATTGGAGAACAGGTGAAGCTGTCATAGTCTTGCCAAAGGAGAGCCAAATGGATACTATTCGTGTATTTGACCCAATATGGTTGACTAGCTTGTCTGTTGAGGATGTATACACCTTATACAAATGGCCACTGTTCTATGATTCGCAAGACATTGTACAAGCCCTCCAGTTTCAAAATGTTATACAACTCTGTTTCGCGTTTGAGATAAATGTTGAAGTTACAAGAGAGGAAAAGTACAAGAAGTTTGAAGAGCTGATGAAGAATGTTAGACAATGATGTAAACTAGGTCCAAGGGGGAGTTTGTTGATACATGTGTACCTAGTTTAGGAGCTTAATGTAATATGTCTATCATGTCTTACATATATGTAATCGAATGGGTATGAATGAAATACAAAGTGTGGTTGATGCTTATAATGTGTAATATTTCATTGTTTATTATGTAATAACGCATATTGAACTGACTATATAGGTTTGTGGTTGTTTACATAGTTCTTAGTCAATAACGGTTGAGAAATGTGTTTAAACTTAATCATGTGAAATTCTCAGGCGAATGGACCATGCTAATGGACCATACGCATGAATACTTCATGCTAATAGACAAATCGCACAACTAAACCAGGAGACTGGACCAGTCGCACGATTGAGACATAAGATTGGCTCAATCCCACGACTCAAACCTCAGTCATGCGGATTGATCAACCGCATGATTCAGTCGCACGACTGAACCATGCTAATGGTTCAGTCGTACGAATGGAGGACCATAACCTATAAATACCACTTAATTCATGGAAAAATGTAACATTCGAATACCTAAGCACATAGATCACAGTTGATCGTTCTCTAATTATTCTTAACGTTTCATTAATCATTAGATTGATCAGAACTATGTTATCCCTGATTGGATCGCTAATCAAATAGGATTCTATACTATTTGAGTTGGTATACGCGCATAATCAGTTAGTACTCCGTATGTATACGGTCCGAATAGTGATGCTACTACATCAGCCTCTCCTCAAGCTCAAGAGAGGCGTACTAAACATAGCCCAGATCAAGGAGCCTCTTCCTCAGCTCCTCTAGCAGAAGAATCAAAGGAGCAAGACAAAAGTATTTATTAGATGTTTTTGTATTTAAAAAACTTTTGTACTTGAATTACATGTTATACAAAGGTAATTAATGTTCAATTATGTTTATTTATGCTTAAATGTTTAATCTAATGAATTTTGTGTGATATGCTTAATGTCTAATCAAAAAGATAGAACTCCACAGCAGGATGAATACAATGTTGCTCCTCTTCAGCAAATAAAGTCTCAATTCACCATGATTCTTGATTTGCAAGGGATCGTCAGAAGGTCAGTGAGGTACACTCCTGAAGAAGGAGAAAGTATACATGATCTGACCGACGAGCAGCTAGCTGAGATGTTTCGACTCAATCCGGACAAAATTGTAAAAGATGCTCCAGAATTTGATGTTTTAAGTGACGAGGAGGAGTAGGATGTTGATGAGATTGAGATTGAGGATGTTATAGCAGAACATTATCTAGAGTGCACTAACTATGAGGGAAATGTAATACCCAATTTGGGTGATACTTTTGGCAGTGTAGATGAAAAGTTGGATGAAGTGGATAAAGGAAAGGAGAAAGAAAAAAGCTCGACCCAAGCTTCGGATGCCAATGTCGAACTGAAGAAAGCTAAATGGGTGACTTGTTTTGCTGAAATGAAGTCCCAGTGCGCACCTACAAAGTTGAATGCCTACACCAAATTGTACAGAGTTAAGAAACATCAGAAGGTGTCTAGAAAAATCATTGCGTGGGCCTATTTTGAGGACTTAAATGTTTATGTAGTAAAAAGAGAGAAGGGGATCGAGTACTTCAGATATCCTCATGATCTGAAGACTCTTCCTGGCTTTGAGCTCAACCGAATGGCATGCTTAAATCTGTTGTATGCAAATCCAAGGAAGATGCCAGGTTGGTTTGAAGTTGCGTTGAGGAAAGAATACCACACTAGGTGGGTAAACTTCAGACCTCTACAACCGAAGAGGTACATCTGTAGATCTATGACTGGAGGTTGGGTATTACGATTGGAGGACGGGTAATGCGGTCAAAGTTTCCATTTTTCCCTCTCTGTTTAGAACTATGACCACTTAATCCGTCCTCCAATCATAATACCACCATTTGAAATATGGAGTGAAGTCCTTAGGCATTTCCGTAAGGGAATCTTCGACATCGTGCGTGGGGAACTCCACTTCAACACTACTTTAGGCTTTCTAGTTATGGGATCCACTTCAGACTTGCGAATAAACCTCTTCGGTTGTTGAGGTCTGAAGTTCACCCATCTGGTGTGGTATTCCTTCTTTAATGCAGACTCAAACCAACCTGACATCTTTCTGGGATCTGCATACAGTAGATTTAAGCATCCCAGTTGGTTGAGCTCAAAGCCTGGGAGAGTCTTCAGATCATGAGGATACCTGAAGTACTCTATTCCCATCTCACTTTTTACAGCATACACGTTTAAGTCCTCAAAATACGCCCACGCTATGATCTTGCCAGACACCTTTTGATGTTTCTTGACTTTGTAGAGCTTGGTGTAGGCATTTTACTTTTGAGTTGTGCGCTGGGCTCTTATTTCAGCAAAACAAGTTGCCTATTCAGCCTTCTTTATATCAATATCTGCATCTAAGGCTTAGGCTTGGCTTTTATCCTTTACTTTCTCCATTTCATCCAGTTTTTCAAATGTAGCACTGTCGAGAGTGTCACCCAAGTTGGGGATCATATTTCCCTCTTGATCAGTGTACTCTAGATAGTGTTCAGACATGACACCCTCTATCTCTTTTTCATCCACATCGTTTATCTCATCATCACTCATAACATCGACCTTTGGAGCATCTTTGACGAGCTCGTCAGGATTCAGTCTGAACATCTCAATAAGTTGCTCGTTGGTCAGATCATGTATAATTTCTCCTTCTTCGGGAGTGTAGCTCATTGACCTTCTCATAATTTCTTGCAAATCAAGAATCATGGTAAATTGAGACTTGATTTGCTGAAGGGGAGCAATATCATATTCATCTTGCTGTGAAGTTTTATTTGCTTGATTTATACATTTAACACATCAATCATTAGTAGTTAATTAAGACATTTAAGCATAGATAAACATAACCATAAATTACATTAATGTAATATTCGAATCAAGTACAAAAGTTTTCTAAATAAAAACATCAAATCTTTACTTTTATCTTAATCGGTCAATACTTCAACTGGACGAGCTGAAGACTAGCTCCTTGCTCTTGAGCTCTCTTAGAACGCCTCTCTTGACCCTGAGTAGAAGCTGATGCAACAACATCACTTTCTTTGTCATCATTGTCCCTTTTCTTCTTTCCACTCTGTCCTTCATCATCACCCTCATCTTCATCACCCGAATCATCATCATCATCATCATCATCATCATCTCCTTCCCTGATCTTTAAAGGCTCATCTTTGGATCCTTTAAGCCTGAGCATGATCTTCTTGTTCTTTCTCTCCAGCTCCTCTATCCTCTGAACAGAATGTGTATTTTGTTCCTGCAGCTGTTTAATATGCTCAGCCTCAGCAACATTGAGCTCCATAAGCTGGTTGAGCTGTCAGATCTTTGCTCATCTGAGGTAATCAGCTTTAGCACCATCCGGTTGAGGTTGGCTAGCTGTTCCTCTAACCCGATAGAGAGTAGAGTGTATCCATGGCTCATTGGGACTTGAGCAGATGTCCCAGCTCGTTGGGTTGTGGTAGTGGTGGTGGATATGGTGAATATGGGAGGTGGAATAAGAGTGGATGGTGAAGGGGTGGCTTTGGTAGTGGTGGTAGGAGGTGTGGTAGTGGTGGTAGGAGGTGTAGTAGTGGTGGTAGGAGGTGTGGTAATGGTGGTAGGAGCTGTGGTATACGTGGTGGATGTGGTGGAAAGCAGAGTAATCCTCCTCATCTTGCTCTTCATGCCATAGGGCTGAGCCATCCGCTTCTTCCTCGAGCCCTTAGAAGAGAATGCTCCCCCTAGGCTGATGGGCTAGTCAGGGATGTATGATGGATCAGTCACATTAGTAGCAGCATCCCTGGACTCACCCTCACATCCAACAACTGCCGCAATCCCTCTCTCAGTGGCAACAACCTTACTGCCCACTATCCTTACTAGCGACTCCTCATCTGACTCTTCCTCCTCATCAAGCAGGAAGTCTTGATGGAACGTAGCCCTCTCTGTTCCACCCTGAGTGGATGGTGGAGATGATATATCAGTGGCAGTGGCCCTAAATGGAGTGGGGCCTGCATCTCCACCATCTTCATTGTCATCGTCATCGTCATCGTCAGTGGGTAAAACTATAGGCTCAGTGTCAGAATCACTATCATCATGATGCCACTTCTTGCGAGTGGGCGTCACATATTCTTGCCGGGCCAGATGCCCAAACAATCTCCTCACTGGGGGCTTCACCTGCTTGCCCCGGTACATCATCATCCTCCCAAGTGTAGTATCATCCATAACCTCAAGAGTGACAACATTATCTCTCTCCTTTGGCAGCATAGGAAGCTTCTGGTCAATAATCATCTACAAAAAACATGGATACATACAGAAGCCTTCCTTGCCCTTGGCCTCTATATTCTCTACCATGTACATGAAGATCATCTGAGAGAAACTGAATGGATGATTCGGTACCAGAGCAACGTAAGCATTCTAGATCTGATTAGACATCTCATCAAAGCCTCCTTTCCTTGAGGCTATGCACTTGAGTATCACATTGGTCAAGTACTTGAACTGGGGGCACAAGTTGCTCTTGTTGAGCACCCCAGCATTAATGTCCCCAACATACTTGGTCCAAAGAAAACATCCCTGAACCGTCAGGGGATGCAGCCTGGTTGGGCAATCACCATCCTCTCCCAACTCCAAAACCCTCCTCTGATCATCCTCGCTGATCTCAATCTCTTGACCAAAAATAACTCCGAATGCAATGAGGCTCAGCGGATCTGTCCACTACAGCACTTTCCCAGAAAGCCAGCTGAATCGATCTATATTGTTTACACGGTGTAGAGATGGCCTTGAAGATCCTCGATCTCCGCAAAAAGGCAATAATCCCCGTGAACTCAGAAGCGTTCCGGGATGTGACATCAAGATGAGCACAGATGTTTTCATGCTCATAGTCCATTTGCTAGTCATGATTCTGTAACACAAGACACATATACATTAGAATTTGTGTAAATGGATGACATTTGAATTTTAATGAACTTGACTCATTTTGTTCAATCGTGCGAATGGACAATGCAACTGAGACTTAGTCCTGCGATTGGACTCCGTCGTACGATTGAGCCTGGGATTGAGCTTAGTCGTATGTTGTCCCATGCGGTTGAGCCAGTCATGCGACTGAACTCATACGCATTGTTCATTCATGCAATTGAGTCATACCCCCAGCTCATTCATGCGATTGAGTCATTCGCTCAGCTCAATCGTGCGATTGAAGTTCATCAGCATGTCCATTCGCCTAAGTCTCTGTTCGACACTTTAAAATCAGTTCTTGGTCAGTACTTCATGTTAACCGTTGTGTTCAAGCTCATTACACTCGCAGACTTTCAAAATAACCCTTCATACTATTTCAATCAACGATTAAGTACATTTTAGTGGTTTATTTTGAAGATTATGTCTAAGTTCTTGTTTTGGGCGATTTAGGACATTAGGGCTAGGTTAAACCGAACATTGAAGTCGATTTTCGTCTCACACTACCTATAGATGCAGAGAGTACATGTTAGAATAACAATCACAGTGCGAAATCAATAAAATCAAATTTTGGCAGAGTATCGATGCTTTCGTGTGGATTGAGAGCGATTGAGGGGTGATAAGTATGTGCGACTTAATCCCCTCTATTTATACTGAGTTTACCTTCAGCTGTGCGACTAGACCTATTCGCATGCTTCATTCATGCGACTGGGGCTTAGTCGTCCGACTGGCTCAGTCGGTCACATCCATTCGTGCGACTGTGGTTCAGTCGTGCAACTGACTCAGCCGGTCACCTCCATTCGTGCGATTTGTTCATTTTGGTGATCCAATCGCATGGATTGCCCCATGCTTATGATCCAATCATACGTCTGGTCCTACGTATGGTTCAATCATGCGATTGGCTCATACTTATGATCCAATCATGCGACTGGTCGATACTTATGGACCAGTCGTGCGAATGACTTTGACTTTATGCACTTTCAAACACTTAACCTTTTAACTATTGATAAGACATTATGACCGATCATCATCTCAGACATGACCCTTTTAATTTGAAAACTTGTTGATCACCTTAGACGTGATCCTTTTAATTCAAACTTATGTGATCACCTCAGACATGATCCTTTTAATTTAAAACCCGATTGGGCACCTCAAACGTGACCCCTTTTAGTGAGTGATTCACAGATTGAATCCAGATGTATAGTTCGACTTTTACCTACCAAATGACTAAACATAAAAAATATAAAACAACTAGAAATTTTAAACAAAGACAAGACATATTTTTGTATTTTTGATTTGAGGTAGATTGAAATCTTAAGAAATGTATCTAACAGATTTTTCATTCTAGACAACACAACTTCAAGTTAATTTGATCATAAAACTAGAACGATTCATTACGGAATCATACAGGTATATCAAAATCATTTGGGACATTTTCACAAAACCTTTTGATGCTCGATTCTTGTTTTTACCGAGAATCAATAGCAAGTTTAGGAAAT
>BJCM01267168.1:0-17673 GCA_018326385.1 Flaveria bidentis | reverse complement strand
AAGTACATTAGATAAAGCATGTGTCAAAAGTCTTCGGAAGAAATCTGTCTTCATGAGTTGATGCTTCGGAAGACTTTGTCTCTGAGGCTTCGGAAGACTTCATATTTGGCTTCGGAAGATATTGGTCTTGGCTTCGGAAGATATTGGTCTTGGCTTCGGAAGATATTGGTCTTGGGTTTGGAAGATTTCACACTTAGAATATTTATGTTGCATGTGTGAAACTTCCTATGCATTCTTCTTCATAGCACTTGTGCAGCATGCAGGATAGACTTTGGATGTTTAGGTTGCATCAGCCTCTTCATTAATCTCTACAATTATTATCATTATTAATATCATTTTTATTATTATCATAATTATTATTTTGATTATTATTCAATAATTAACATTAGTAACTTTCAAATTAAAGAATTTAAAACAAAATTTAAAGAAATCAACATAAATAACTCATCAGTTTTAATAAAAATAACGGCAATGGTCCTTACAAGAACTTAACAAGTTAACTTTTACATAACTAAAAATTCAAGATGTTACAACAACAACCCTTCACATCGCCACAACCACTCGATCACCACCACAACAGTTCCGTCACCACCGCCACAACCACTTGGTCACCACCATAACTGTCCCATCACCACAACCATAAGGACCAATCACAACCATAACAAACTCCTTCATCACCACCACAACCACATAACTAATAGAGAATTTGAAGTTACGAATCTGAAATGGAAGGGATGGCTAAGAATGGTTGTAATTAGGGTTGTAGTTGGTCTGATTGGTGGTGGGTGATGACTGTTATGGTGACGAAGGGCGGTTGTGGTGGAGTCGGTGGGTGATGGTGGTCAAAGAAGGTTTAGTTAGTGGCGTCGATGGGTAATGGGTGATTGTGGATGTATAGAAAAGAAGAAGAAGAAGGTGTTGGTGGTAGCATCAATGGGTGGTGGATGGTGGTGTTGATGGGTAGTGGTGGACTTGTGGATGTAGACAAGAAGAAGAAGATGTGGGTGGTGGTGTTATTTGATGGAGTGGGTTGTGTTTATGTTTGATAGAGAGAAAGTACGTGTGTGTTTACGGTGGTTAAAGAAGAAGAAGAAGATATGGGGTCCTATAATTTATTTTTATTTTTATTTTCAATTCTTAGGGACATTATAGTCTTTTCATAAAAGATTTAACGGAATAACTAATGGTGTTAGAGATTTGGATACAAATGGATATAAAAATAAAACGTTAGGGGCCAGATGACAATTTTGAAACTGCAGGGATACAAGTGGTTAAAATGAACAAATATCAGGGATGCAAATGGTAATTTACTCTAGATTTTATGATAGAAATTAGAAATCACATATTTTAATGAAAATCTAAATAACAAATAACTAAAAATTTATATAATATGAAATTTTCTAAAACACTAAACATTTTTTAAACAAAATATTTTAAATCATTTTGTTTTAAAACAATATTTTAAAACAACCTGAATAATTACAAAGCGGGTTTTTTAAAACAAAATTTTTATAAAAAAATCTTAAAACAAATATTTTAAAATAAAACTATTTACATAAGAGAGTTAAAAATGGTATAATTATTTTATTTCTTGAACTATTACATATATATAACTTTAATTATATTTTACATTAAAGTATTATATTGTAACTTTTCATGTTCATTTTACATTAAAATTTAATTTGTTTATTTAACGAGTTTTTAGTCTATCTATGTATAATAAAACCAAACTAAGCGTGAAACAATCGTAAATCTCATTATATTTACTTTCACATTTCTCTATATTATTAATAATAACAATGAATACTAATATTATCACTAATACCATTTTCAAATTAAAAAATATATAATGTAATAAATTAAAAACCTATTTTTTATTAAAAATATACTTTTAAACACAAAAAATTTATAAAAAACAGAATATAACGAAATTAAAAAAATCATTTCTCTTAAAACAATTTATCTAAAAATCAATTTTTTTATAAAAACAAAAGTTTAAGAAAAATATATTATTGTTTATTTATTTAAAGTAGTTATTTATACGTAATTATAATCATATTTTATTTTCAAACATGATTTATAATACATAAGTTTTAATTAATAATTATTTAAAATTTATATTTATTGGGGACTAACCTAGTGTATTTATATACAATATAATAATTGTAAATAGCTAATAATTACTTAATAAACAATCACAACATGCACGTACATATCCATCATCACCTGTACATATGGAATACTTTAGATATAATTGGTTATCTTTGAGTGTTTGTACTTTCTTGCCTCCACATATATTGTACTATAAATCAATTGGTACTAAAAAGAGAGAGAAAATAAGTGGGTCAATAGGAGTCTACCATGTCAACCACAAAATACAAAAAACCTCGAATGCAAATGTTATATATAATTAGAAAACCGATCGAATAATATAATCATAACTTTTAAAAAAAAATTGAACATAAGAGAATAATTATAACGAGTAGCTTAAGTAGTAAGGCATCGCTGAAGATTCCATGAAAGATAATGAGAAATTGAACAAATTAAACCAAGATGATTAGAAATTACAAGATAAGTAATTAAGCAGCTGCAGGCCGACTTAAGTTACAACAAATTACGATCCATATTTACTTATAACTATTCAATTAATTATAAAACTACAAATTCTTGTTATTAGCAGGTCATAAACGTATCAAGTCGACTTACTAACATAAGTAATACGATAAGTTAAAACGTTTTATGTGTGTCAAAAGTTGAATTATAATATCATGATAACAGAACATGCTTATAACCCCAACATGTTTACTCTAAACATAACTTGTTTAACTTCATGTCGAGCTATATCATGTTAACAGAACATGTCACGAATCATCAACGCCATCTTTGTCAAGAATGCCCGTAATATGTTCCATATGTCGTGAAAGTTTAAATGTATTTTATCGTTTAGATAGAGTTATATATTATATTTCTAAATCAGCTATGCAATGTTTAGATTCATAACTCTAAACTAATTAATTTTTATAACTTAGGTAATAAGTTGTAATACTTCCTCTAATCAACTTTGACTAATCTAAGAAAACATAAAAAAAGAAGGCGGCTCCGGTCAAAAACAGCATTTTAATTAGATGAGGGTGATTAAGAAGAGACTTAATTCCATTTCTTACAATGTATAGCGACAGCGTGATGATCCTTACCTTACCTAAATACCATATGACCTAACTTTGGATATATTAAGGATTCTTTCACCATCATATATTAAAAAACTAATTGCATAACAATAATAAACAAGGTAAACTAGTTTTTTTCCTTCCGTTACGCTGCGAGAGTCCGATCAATTTTCCCACACACAACATTGCGTTACTTTGGTTGTTATCTGACCAGCTCGTCGAAAACCACAAAAATCAAAGTTTGGTGAAGAAACTCGAAAATAATAAACTTTAGTTGCTAAATTCGAAAAAATAAAACTTCATTTTAAGTAGTTTGGTATAGTGGCCAAACTCTAAGATCAAACATGTACTGGATTAGGATTATCATTTAATGTTATTGTGGTTAAAAGATGTGAAATTAATGACAGAATGGAAGCACAATTAGAAAACCGGATCGACCGGTTGGACCAGGAACCAGACTCAAATCAGGTCCGGTTCGGTGTTTAAAACCAGTTTAACTTTGAACCAATGGTCAGACTGGTTGAACCGGTTTTTTATATAATTTTTTTTATTTTTTCGTAATTTTTACATATATTTATAAAAAATAACAATATTTTATCCGGTTCTTATATACAGTCCGACCGGTTGAACCCGTCCGACCAACGGACTGGTAAAGTGTCGGTTCACTGTCCGGTCCGGTTTTAAAAACATTGATTGGAAGTATGATATGAGACGAGCACACTAGAATATGCGATGATGTTGAAGTTAGTTAATTTGATGAAATAAACTAGTTAAATTAACTTTTAGTTATTTAAAAAAACATGCAACGTAATTGTGAGCGATTTCACATCTAACTTAAATACGTGACAACACTATATTCATTTTTACCATACAAAATGATGTATGTTGCAAAATTCGCTAGGTGTTGCGAGTTTGGTTGACTCGTAAGTTGTGAATACTTGATCTAGGCGGTACGTACTCGGACATGATAATGTCTAAAAGATATCACTTTATAAAAAAATATACATATATTAAATATCATAAGTTGACTAATATTTATATGAAAATAGATGAGTATCAATATAATTCAAAATGATATACAATCAAATAGTAAAATATTTCAAGAAATAATATTCAGTATTTAATATTAAAAATATAGTATTCATTAATAGTCGTCTTCAATGTATCTCCATGAAAATTAACAAAAATCTAACAAGAATCTTTGAAAAATAGTGAAAAACGATAAAAATCGTTGAAATCTAACAGGGTTGACTGATTCTAAGTTATGTGATCGAGTTGTAGAAACACATCAGCAAATGGCCGAGTTCCAAGTACTTGGCCAAGTTGATTGAGTTTTACAACAGACAGACACACACAATAGTAAGTTAACATCAACGGTAGAGATCAAACTTGTTACGTTTTTGTATAACTTGAGATTGCACTTATAGTTTAAAACCGTAATTTTGACTTACCACGAGGATCTATTCATGTACTTAACTAAAAATGATCTCTGGTATAAAAACAACAATCTTAAAGGACATGGTGTAGAAACCGTGGAAGGTGGGTAAAACCTAGCTCCTGTTGGGAGCACCACCACCGAACCTAGCCCGCGGAAGTATTCTAACATCCTACTCTGTGAAAATCTTTGGGGCTCGAAAATTATTGGGGATCGGTTTATGTACATTATGATGGTTAAACTAGATTTTGTTAGAGTATAAGACTCTTCTCTTAGTTAAAGTTAGATTCTTTTAATTAGTTTATGAAATGGTTTAATCTTTACTTGTTGATTTAACAAGTATTCTTAACCAAGTTCAAATACTTATGAAATGCTATAGCCTTTTTAAACCAACGCGTTTAATTATTTGTTTAAAAAAATATATAAACTTATTAGAAAGGAAAATAATTTAGTTATAAAATATGAAATGTAAATGTAAAAGAAAGCAAAATTGAAAAAAAACCAAAAAAAGGAAAACAAGGAAGAAAAGAGAGACACACCATAAACAAAAAAAAACTAAGAAATTTAGAAAATGTTGACTTAGCGAAGAAAACATGATAACTGTCATAGGCCCAATGCAAGAATGATTAGACGTTTAAAAAATATAAAAAAGGAGTAGGAGGGTGACTAAGAAGAGAATTTGCATAAGATACGTAAGAAAATCAGCCGTCTGAAATAATAATAATAAATTAAAATAAAATTTATAAAATTTAAACGAGCAGAGAGAAATGTGGGTGAAACTTTCATACATACCACCTAATGTTTAACACCTAACTACATTAACATCGGTCTATTGTCGTTCACGTTCACATCGCTTCATCACAATATCTATGTACTTTCCGAACTTATTACATGAACAATTTACAAGCAATCGGTTTGTTCACCTATGATCAAATCCAACCCAAACACTCTAATGTCTAATGACCCAAACACAATATAATATAACAACATTTTCACCCATGAAAATCGTTAATAAGTAAACCTACCTAAAAAAGATTATGAGTTTTGATATGTTAAAGAAGTTAAGAAAACATTCTAAGTAAAGAGTGATTAACCGTCACAAGATGATCTAATGATAAGTCGTCTGAAGCATATTCTAGTAGATCATGTTCAAATCTTGTATAAGAAACTACTTTGAATGATTTTAAGAAAAAGTTAGAAAAAAATTTGAGGGTGATAAAGGCTCTTCAAACATAACTTCGAAATCTTTTCCAAGAACTAACCAACATGTACAACTGGTATATTTTATTTAATTTAATAAAAGAACATAATTTACATTCACACGTGTCATAAAATCAACACACTAACATTTTCCTATACATACCACAACATAATTATCCCCATGTAGTTTAGATAAGTAAACTTAGGTCAATATATCCACTTAAATTATAAGTCTTCCAAAAGCTTGATAATCATATCAATGGAAGCTAAGCAACTAGCTACTAATTTGATCTCCCATCACCGTCTCCTCGTTGTCATTGGTAACTTTAAATCCAACCATCATGAGCTACTTCATTTTCAGGTGTTTGATTGATTCGTAGTTAATATATCTACATATATATACTAACTTATAGGCTTGGCGTTGAGTCGATCCTTGACAACCAACGCAATTGTGAGTGCACTAGCATGGTATCTTGCATCCAATGGAGATGTAAGCATTATGAACTCTGCGATTTTGACCAACATACAAGGTTCACTATCGTCGATATTTGAGATATTTATGGCTTATGCAGCTGCGTCGCTTATAGGGAGATATAGAACACTTCTGTTTTCAAACATCGCGAGTATTGGGGTGAGTATTATTGTGAATAGTAACTTGGGAACTCATTTTGCCACATGAATTTTAAGTTGAGATTTTGACTCATGTATGCAGGAAAAACACATCAATTATGTTTTGTTTAACGTGACTATATCACTAGCTGCATGTCCACTTTTTCCTATTGAAGAAGATTTTTTTCCTTCCAATTAAAAATGGACATTTGGCCACCATGTTTTCAAATTTTCGATTATGCCGTTACAACTTCTTGGACATATTAGAGTACTTGGAATGACTTTCACCAATGTAAATCATAATATTCAACAAACAAGTCCGGAGATATCGAGTGCATGCTTATTTGAGTTTATTATGATTTTAGGTATTTATAGCTCGTTGGTTTTTAGGGGCGAAGGCACTAACTAATAGGGGTTTAAGGGGGTAAGGCTCCCTTGGTAGGGATATGAAAGAAACACCCTTAATAGCTGGTCTAAAGGGAGACAAATCCCTGCATGGCTGAGGTCGAGCCCCTGGCTAGGGTATGCCATTAAAAGTTCTCTAGTAACTAATTAATAGTTTTTCAAACTATTAATTATGGGGTGGCAGATCCTGATGATATAATGTTAGATCACCTATGATTTTGTTATAAACCAAACGGAAGAACTCAACCAAAAGACTAGTCTAATGGGTGAGGGAACCCATTTGACTTATAAATCTCACATCAATTGCCTATACAACCAATGTGGGACAAATCCCATACCTTATAATGGTTTCGGTTCATAACATTCGCCCCTCCTTAAGGACCAACGTCCTCGTTGGTCACGGCTGGCTCTCTCCAGGCCACCACTCCATAGGCCACCACTCCGAGGTTGGCTCTGATACCACTGTTATAAACCAAACAGAAGAACTCAACCCAAAAGACTAGTCTGATGGGTGAGGGAACCCATTTGGCTTATAAATCCCACATCAATTGCCCATACAACCAATGTGACACAAGTCCCATACCTTACAATGGTTTCGGTCCATAATAGTTTATGGGGCGAGGAGAGTCGGTGTAACTCCGTGAATGTTCTTCGAACATGGGGCTAAAAAGCCTCCTGGGTTTGGGGGTTTGGTTGGCCCTCTTACAACCCTAATCGGTGTAGCTCTAATTAAATCCAACCCTTAATTGATCATATATATTAACGGAGTGTGTTCTTCAACTTTACGTTTGGTGTTTGTCTATACTCTTGTACTAATGAATAGTATCCTCAATAATGTCAACTAGGAGTTGTAATTCATATATCATTGACTTGTTTTGTCACAGGCGTTGGTGCTCTTTCGGATGTTTCATCCGTATAATGTGAATTGGGTTCTTGTCATGGCAATAATTCTTTTATCGGAACATCTGGAGGCAAAGTCTTACAAGATGAACTTGTAGACTTTGCAAGTGACATTGACAAGTCACATGGTCGGGATGAAAAAAAATCTAGTGAACGTGCAAAAAATTGGTCGCGTGGAGCATAAGTGTTAGGGTGCCTTAATAGCCATACTGTGGGTTGCCCCTGATGCTATTGGTGGGGTTCATCCATCTTGGGAGAGTTCTTTCCTTATTTGCATAATCACAATGGCATTAGCTTCGATTGTTTTTGGAGTTGGTAATATTAAGAACCTACTCAAGTGCGACTCAAGGTACTTCAATTCTTAATTATTAACTTTATAATGACCAAACACTTGTATCTTTACATATTAATCTATTGCATCGAGATCCTTTCTTATGCACGTAATATTTTGAGAAAACATAAGCTTGTGGTTCTTTAATTTAATTGAAGTGAACCCTTTTTATATTTATGCTTTCTAATTGGTCGAACCATGGACTTCCAAATTCATAATTGCATTGAGATACAATATATACTAGTATTGAGTAGTATTGATGTTTTTATGGGAACCTCTTTTGAAAAAGTTCTCACCTACAACGAAAAACTTTAATTTGACTAATCCATGTCGATAATATTATTCCTTTGTTCATCCTCACTTATCTAATAGTGATCATAAAAAATCTTAATCTTAGTAAATTTTACAAGTATATCATTTACTTGGAATTTTTTAACACGCTTTTTTTAAATAAGAATTTTATTAGCATGGTTACAAAATCTATTAGAATGAATATAAAAACAATATTTTAACTACAATACTAATATTATTATTAAATTTAACATCCTTGTATGATTTTATATGTGATAATTTACATGTAGTCATATATTTTAAAAATGTACACATATAAATGGTAAGAATTTACATATGTGTTAATGATAAACTTACACATCTATGAACGATAAGCTTACACATGTGTAAAACTTTAAAATATATAAATACATATCGATAAACACATATATTCATTTAAAGATGTTATATTTTTATAATAGTATTAATAGTTATCTAAATAAAATATTGATTTTATTGTTTTTTTTTCGAGTTTCAGAGTTCTCCTTAAAAATATTAGTTTTTAAGATAACTCTCCTCTATATATATGTAGGATTTGGTTCATTTCCAAACCAATAGAAATTGAATTTTTTTTACACAAACTTACGAAGAGTAGTCAAGATTTATATCAAATCATTATTTTTATTATAGAGTAACATTATTACATATATATAACATTATGTGCTTATATATATATATATATATATATATATATATATATATAACATAAAAAACTAAAACATGTGTAAAATATAACTTACACACATGTTTACAAAGTGTAAGTTACATTTACATAAACTTACAAAAACAAGTTAAGATCACATGTTTTTTAGAAATGTAAAATGTGGACAAATGGTACATTTAATTGTGATAATTAGTATTTTTAACATTCATAAGAATTCAAATCATAACAAACCTTATGATCGACCAGGTGTTTAACAAGACAAGTTAGACCATCCATGGATTGAAATATAGAAAAAGGGGAAAATAAAGGGATGACACATAAAATATCAATACATAGTATTGAAGGAAAATTAAAGAAGAAGAAAATAACACTGGTTCTTATAAAGGAGATGCTATGTTTTTTAAGAATGTTTCCCATAGGGGGAGTGTTTCTTTTGGTGTCTGTAATATCAGCAACCGGGAGTGCATTCTTTTCTCTGCAATATAGCAACCTAAACACCGACAAAGATATAGCCGTGCAAATTTACATCTTGATTCAAGAATTTGCAAAGTTTTCCGCCCCATATATATATAGGTGGATCCGGGTTTTACCAAAAAATGAGAAGGTTAGTATTGGTGTAGGAATGCTTTGTGGAGTCTTTAGTTGTATTTGTGCATGGATACTAGAGGTTTATAGGTTAAAAGAAGTTCGACATGAAGGAGATACAAATACCTCCATAAGTTTTCTTTGGTTGATACCTCAATTCTTGTTGCTTGGATGCATGGAAGGGCTTACTAAGGAAGGACTGCTAGAGTTTTACAAGTCACAAATGAAAGAAGAACAAAATTTACTGAATTATGATGAAGAATATGTTGCATTGGTGATGGGTATAGGAGAGGGTCTACATATTTTCTTTATCATAATATGCAAAGGGTGATTCGGGGACACAATAAACGACAGTCGGCTAGACAAGTATTATATGGTCTTGATATGTGTGGGCTCGACAAACTTCATAACCTATTGTTGCATTGCAAGATTCTTTTAAAAAGATAAAGTTTTGGCTAATGATGAACGGAACTTGACTATTGAGAATTTACAAAAAGAAATTACTCAAAATTTACAAAACCAAAACTTGGCTAATGATGATCAGGCTCAAGATAATCCTAATGACGATGAGGAACAAGATATTTCAAAATTAGATAACGATGACGAGGAACAAAGTAATCTGAACTTGGCTAATGATGATCATGAAGAAATTATTCCGGAGTTGGCTAATGATGATCGGGGACAAGATAATATGAACTTGTCTAATGATGATTGCGGACAAGATAAATCAGACTTGTCTAATGATGATCAGGGACAAGATGATTCGGACTTGGCTAATTGTGATAAAAACACAAGTAGGGCTGCAAATAAATAGAACATTTAGCGAACGATTTGTGAAACGTTCGACTGGACGTTCATTTATGTTCTTTTGTTTAGTAAATGAACAAATAAACAAGAAAATTTAATTCTTTTAGTTAAACGAACAAACATTAACACATGTCACGTTTACTAATTCATGTTCGTGAACGTTTGATAATATGTTTGATTTGTTTTAGTTTTATGTCAATTAATTTTATGATTATAATGTTAAGTATTCATTTATTTTTGTTGGATTAAATGTAATGTTTGTAATAAAAATGTAGATTTTATTCTAAAATAAACATATGTTCATTTGTATTCATTTATGTTTATAAAATTTTGGTTGTGTTCGTTTATATTTTTAAATATTTGTTTTTATTCGTATGGCTTTGTTTGTGTTTATTTGCATTATGATAAGCATTCATGAACAATTCATGAACATGTTCATTTTCTTAATAAACAAACATGAATAATGAATCTCGTTGAGTACGTATTCGTGAACATATCATGAACACAAGGCACATTCTTTCATTTATGTTTGTGAACGTTAAATAATTTGTTTGTAAACATTCGTTAATGTGTTTGTTGTATTTTTAGTTTTATGTCAGTTATGTTTATGATAATTATATCAAGTACTTCTGCATATTTATGTTAAGTAATTATTTATTTTTAGTGGATTTTATGTAATGTTTATGATGAACATGCATATTTTATTTTTTTTAAAAATATATATGGTCATGAGGATTCATTTGTGTTCATTAAATTTTGTTTGTGTTCGTTTATTTTTATGAACATTTGTTTTTTATTCGTTTGGATTTATTTGTGTTCATTTGCATTACGATAAGTGTTCATGAACAATTAATGAAAATCTTAATTTCTTTAATGAACGAACATGAATAGAATATGCATGAAAAACATACGTATGAAAATCAACCGTCTGAAATAATAATATTTTTTTTTGAAATTTGGACGAGCATAGAGCAAGGCAAGTGAAACTTTCGTACATACCACCTAATGTTGAACACCTAACTATGGAGATATCAAGGAATCTTTCACCATCATTAACAAGAAGTCAAAAACTAATTTAAACAATTTAAATAGAGTCTTCAGTTGATTTCAATATATGATAAACAAGAAAGACAACTTGTTTGTGACCTCAAAAATTACGTGGTCGATTATAGAGAGATCAAAATGATGTGATCTCCTGATGACTCTTCAAACCTGCATGAAGTTGTGCTACTTTTGAAATCGGTCTATTGTTGTTCGCATTCACATCGTTTCATCACAAAATCTATGTACTTTCCGAACTTATGACCTGAACAATTTACAAGCAGTCGGTTTGTTGACCTATGATCAAAACCAACCCAAACACTCAAACGTTTAATGACCCAAACACAATATAATATAACAATGTTTTCACCCAAAAAACTGTTTATAAAAAAACCTGCCTAAATAGCATAGGTTAGAAAAGATTATGAGTTTTGATATATTAAAGAAGAAGTTAAGGCTCCGGGTAAGAAAACATTCTAATTAGAGGTGCTTACCACTCACAAGATGATCTAATGATAAGTCGTTTGAACATATTATTAGCATATTGTTGTAATTAAGCAGAAATCAAAGTAAACAATTGAACCGAAAAGAACTAGAACATTAATCGAATTTTATTAATTCTGAGAAAACTTATTACAGTGAATCGAAGAAAAACAAACCCTTTAGCACACTACTCAACCTTCTAATAGCGAATATCTAACAACCTAATTACAAATCAGTGACTACATAAACAAAGTTGACATTATTAGTCCCTAAACTATAACTAGACCAACTAAGACCCGTCAACTTTAGTCAACTGTATAAATTGACTAAAAACTTTGATGTCAATACTAATACACAGTAAACTCCACCTTAGTGTGAATCAAAGATTTAAAAAATATGCATCAAACTCAAACAATGTAAAATTTTAGAACCTTCCAAAGACTTGGTTAACATATTAGCAGCATTTTCATATGTATCAATAGACTTCACTGCAACTTCTTTGGAGTTAACAATATCTCTAATGAAATGATATGCTTGGAACGATCATGTAAAACCTAAATGCTTTGACAGTTGAATAGCTCCAAGCTTATCACAAACTATCAAAGCATCATTGGCAGCAAATCCCAGTTCGGAAACACAACCTTTTATCAATAAAACTTCGTTTACTGCCTCAGTCAAAGCCACAAACTTAGCTTCAGTAGTTGAAACAACTACTATGTGCTCAAAGCCATAAACCTTTCTTTCCTTTTGTGTTTTTTCCTTTTGTGTTTTTGTAAACCCATCTACTCTCCTTACAAACATGGCAATTTTGCATCAAGGCATTCTCTTTCCAAAATAAACCACAATCATTAATACAAACATAAATATATTCATATCATAACCCAATCTTTCTCAATTTCTTTTTAGCTTCATAGTACGAGGCTGTGATCCAATTTTCTTTAGGTAATACAACTTATAGAAAATCCAAAAGTTGGTTAAACAAACTATCAGTCAATTTGTTAATGACTTTAATATGCATCAATTTTGCTAAGTTTAGAGAAGACATCCAAGTACAACTAGGATATAACTCTGTATTGAGCTCTTTAAACAAAGCATCAAATTCCGAATCTAACATTTTTCTTTGTAATATCTCCATCTATATTTTCTTCATTTGTATTTTTTTTGCCATAACATCATCAAACATATCAAATATCTCATTATTTTTTGCTAGAGTATGTGTCTCTGGGTCCCAAAGGGCTTCTATCTCAGAAGCATTAGGATATTTCTCATCATGATAGACCCATATAGTATATGATTGTAGAAATCCACGATCATATATGTGGGCATAAATAGTAGGCAATTCTTGAAGTAACCGATTCGAATTGGTACAACTTTTACACGAGGAATATGCTTTGGCTTCACTATTCACATGATTTTTGGCAATCTCCATAAAGCTGTGAAGACCGTTTAAGAACTCTAGGCATCTTCGATTTCGTAACGTAATTCAACTTTTATCAATTGTCATAACTGTTGCATTATTAACATTTAGACTAATAATCTAATCTCGCAAGCTCTAAAACATCTTTTATTTGTAAATTATACACAAGCCTGCATTAATCATATGAAGGAATGTATACACAAACATGCACATATACATATCATAAGTCAATAAAAAATGAAAATATTAAAAAAATGATTAGAATAAGGAAACACAATTATGTTAAAAAAATATTAACCAAGTCATGCATTGATACTATTAAAAATGATTTGAATTCAAAAGCTAAAGTTTAATAACAACTTTTTCAATTCTATGGTCTAATAATCATCTTATAAAATATAACAGCTAAGCCACCATATTAAAATAAATTATTTGAATTTGAATCATCAGCTTCTATGGTACATTAACCACCATAATAATCAAATAAGAGATAAATTTTCTATATAATACACCAATTAATCAATCCTTAGTAAAGTGTTATGCATACATTACAAACCTACAAATGTGATTTTTATTAGTGATTGGTATGTCTACCTTGCAAATCAAGAATTGATGAAGTAAGGGGCCTTGAATCAGTTGCTACATGGATATATATATATATATATATGAGGAGGTGATAACCGGTCAAAGTGTTAGGTTTGATGGAAATCCCACTTGCAACCACTGTTAGAGCATTGGAGAATGGATACAATCATGACTCATTGCTAGAGTATGTAATTGCATCTCATCTAACAAATTACAAAAGGTAGAATCAAGAGGTGTACGATATCACCTATTGTTTAATATTATTGAAAAGGTGTTCGTTTTTAGTACAAGAAATTGAGAGGATGATTTACGTATATTGTTATGTATACGTAACTGTGTAATTAAAGCAGGAGTTTTCTTCTAAAAATATCGATGATTATGATAGAAGATGGTTTTATCCTATGTTTGGTTACGTATATGTAAGTAAGAGTTACATATGTAATACTATGGGTTATATGTTTGTAACTCATCATAGTTCTATGAACTTACGTATATATAACATATAATGCTACTTACATATAATATATATATATATATATATATATATATATATATATATATATATATGCTTTTCTTATTAAGAAGTAAAAGTTTACTAACGTTCTTTTATTTTAATATTCATTTGTTTTAATGATGATATAGTAAAAAAGGTAATCAGGTAATTCCACAATTGATAATGGGGGCTGATATAGTGGGGGGTTGGGGTTGATGACCTTTCTCGGTGGAATTCACTATTACACCACAAATATGGAGTTATTCATATGTGCCTTTTTGAATATTAAGCAATTCGTTTATATCTCATATTTTTTTTTTAAAAAAAATGATTAGCTATACTGTTATATGCAAGAATTGGAACTTTAAGGGTTATTTTCTGTAAAGCTACCTGAGTTGATTCAAATATATCTTTTGACAATGTTAAATGTAGTCTAAAGTTAAATGAACTAGCAATTGGACCTTTAATGCAAGAATTGGACCTATTTGATATGTTGAAATATGAGTGACTATATAGTAACTATATATTATGTCATAATTTTAAACTAATTTTGTTAATTAAGGTAATAAAGCTGAAATATTTCCTTTAATCAGATTTGATTAATTAAAAAAAACATAAATAAAGAAGATGTTAAGTCTCCAGTCTTAAAAAAAGTGATTGAGGTGTACATTACACCATCCAAACCTAACTTAACACTTATCCGCGGAAGGAACCAACACAACAAATATATATTAATTACCGTTGATTTATACATAAATTGGCAAAACTTAAAACATTTATGCGTATTGTACAACACTTTAATGCACCCTTTTATCAGTTTACTTTATTATTCTTAATTTACATAAATTATCTTAAAATTTTACATGCATACCTTTTATACTTTTTCTTCATCTACACTTTATACCCTATATTTATTTATTTATTTTTTAATACACTCATAATTTTTGTTTATTTTTTTCTCTTCTAAATTGTAAATTTTATTGTTCTATAAAATGTGAATATACTGTTTACAACGTGCTATTTTCAGTTACATTTTACTATAAAATTTATTGAAAACAAATTTATATGCCCTAATGTGCAAGGTGTCAAAACTTAACATGGTTTGAAAATCGGATCAGACCGGCCAGTCCGACTGGGAACCGGACCCCAATCCAGTCCAGTTCAGTGCTTAAAACCGTTTTAAATTTGAACCAGTGGTCGGACCGGATGAACCGGTCGAACCGGCGGTCGGACTGGAAACCGGACTGGTTGAGCCGGTGGTCGAACATGTTGAACCGGTTTTTTATATACTTTTTTATTTTTTTTTGTAATTCTTACATATATCTATAAAAAATAATTATTATTTTATCCGGTTCTTATATACGGTCCGACCGGTTGATCGAACCGGTCTGACCATCAGACTGGTAAAACGTTCGGTTTACTGTCCAGTTTTAAAAACATTGTAAAACTAAGCTAATTTAAGACGTTTACTTTTTATTCTTTCTTTTCTTTTCTCTCCCTTCAACTTTCAACAACATTATTTCTCAAATTCATTATTTTAGATTAAATTTCAAATATCATCTATGTTCACCATACCGACTTGTGTTTTTATGTGAAGTTTTATAGGTTTCGTTTTTACTTACTTTCAACACACGGGCTCATGACAACTTTTGATGTTAGTTTTAAAGTTTTTATGCCTTCGTTTTAATGCGAACGTGTTGATACTAGTTAATATTAATTTGAAAAATTTATTAACAACAACAAATTTTACAAATGTATCTTTAGTTTGATCAGCTTACCTTAATGCTTTGACTCCTTTTAAGTTTCATAGCTAATATATTTTATTTTCCACTTATGCTTTTAAAACTATAAACTTTTTATTGTGTTTTAAATACACCAATGAGACATGGTTAACTTTATATACCCTTTGTTTTAAGTTCGTTTGAAACTACACATGTCAATACGATATATTACTAATTTCCTTACGACACGGTAATGTTTTTCTAAATTTAAAATATACCATGCATGCGGCATGATTATCTCTACGTATATTTTGAAATAAAATTCAAAAACAAGGCTCGCAGTGTCCAATCAAATCTCGTGAGTCAAATATATAATATCTTTTTAAATTTTTTCACAACAACATAACGATTTACTATATTTCAAATATACTGTTCTTACATGATTATTTTCACGTATGTTTTAATATAGATTTTATATAAAATAAAAAAATCTAGTGATTTTATTAAAAGAAGAGTATGTACATGCAAACACGTGTTATAATTTATAAAATCTACGTGCCTGGTATAAAAATAAAATACAAATATTAATATTGAAGAGTGTGGTAGGTGAAACTTTCATAACACGTAACAATCCCCGCCTACAATATAAGAAAACTGCAGATCAAGGAATCTTTCATAGTTTCATGCACCATATATCATTAACACAAATTCAATAATAAATTAATAATGATGATCAATTTAGACTGTTAACAATGCTACGGTCCATCATTCCCACAAATAATCATAATATGTATGTCATATAAGTTTTTCACTCATTTCCACTCATTCTTCCTACAAACACTTTTTACATTTAAACACTATCCTTTACGTAAACATCTTTATTTTCTATCTTATATTTTCTTTATTAATTTACTATAAATAAAAGTATTTAAATTATTATAAATATATTTAATTAAAATATAATAAAAACAATAACGTAGAACAATAAAATGAAAACGTCGATATAAAATTAATAGATTGAAACAACGGTATCAAAAAAATAAAAACGACGATAAAAAGATAGCCATTATGAATAGAACAAAAAAATGTAAAATAATATTATATATTTAGATCATTTTAATTAAAATATTATACTTAAATTATTATTCTAATTAAAAGCTTTGAAGATATTTTAATTAAAAACATTTAATTTAAAATCATTTTAAAATTATTAATGGTGGTGGGCCCACCACCCCTCCCTTCCCGTCGCCCTTGCCAACGGATCAGGCGTCTTCCTCTTTTTCCTCGTCGCCGCCCTTCCGTTGAGCACCGTCCACGTTGGTGACAGACAACCCACGGACAAAGCGATAGAGACCGTATTAGAGTATAGAAACTTGATTTGATTTTTAAGCTAGACAACTTGTTGTGACTTCAATGACTCGATTACATCATCCAAACGATGTACATTACTTTAACATGTTTCCCACGAAATAACCAAGAAGACATAAATATTATATATAT
>BJCM01267139.1:0-37239 GCA_018326385.1 Flaveria bidentis | reverse complement strand
CTTAAATGTAATAGACTTTCATCTTGTAACACATATGTAATGTTGAATCTATGAAATGAAAAACTCTTCTGTGAATGTTTGTTGATTGTTTAATGTTATACCTATTGATATTATGTATTGGTACACGCATATATGAACATGTTATATAGGCTTATAGTTGTTAGACATGTTCTGAATCATTAAAGGTTCAAGAATGTGTTTAACTAAGTAATTTGATTCAGTCGCACGACTGGACCATGCGAATGGGCCAATCGCACGACTGAACAAGGTGTTGAGTCAATCGCACTACTGAGTCATAAGACTGACTTAGTCGTACGAATGATTCAATCGTATGACTCAGTCGCACGACTGAACCAGTCGTATGGCTCAGTCGTACGAATGAAGACTGTAACCTATAAATACCACTTAATTCGTGAAAAAACATAGACTTCCATAATTCACAACCCTAGCCGACACAGAACGTCCAGTTCGTCCCTTCCAAGTTCATAAAATGTTTCTGATCATTCCTAGTCTATTCTTAACGTATTCTAATCGTTAGGATTGATCAGATTAAAGTTTTCCCTGATTGGATCGCCAATCAAATAGGATTCCGCACTATTTGATCTGGTTTCACGTTGAATCAGTTAGTACTCCATACGCTATCGGTCCTAACAAAAGAAAAGGATGGTGACTTACTGCTCGTACAAATTTATGTTGATGATATAATCTTCGGTTCCAAAAACGAAGAATTGTGTAAAGAATTTGAAGCAGTAATGAAAGCTGAATTTGAGATGAGTGCCATGGGAGAGATGAAGTTCTTTCTCGGGTTACACATGGATCTGACACCAAGTGGAACATTTCTACATCAAACCAAGTATGTAGGTGATATCCTAAGTTGGTTTGATATGGAGAATGCTTCGGCAGCTAGGACTCCACTTGCTACAAACCACGACGTGGCACCCGACGAAAATGGTGATCTGGTGGATGCCACCATATACCGAGGAATGATCGGATCCCTCATGTACCTCACTGCCTCACGACCTAATATCATGTACGCGGCGTGTGTGTGTTCCAGATATCAGGAAAAATCCAAAGTCAACCATCTCATAGGAGTTAAAAGGTTATTTTGTTATCTGAAGGGTACTCCAACACTCGGGTTGTGGTATCCTCATGACGATGACTTTGAGCTTACAGCGTATAGCGATTCGGATTATGGCCGCTGCAAAATGAATTATAAGTCAACATCAGCATGGTGTCAGTTCTTTGGTAGATGGTTAGTAACCTGGCAGTGTAAGAAGCAGACCTAAGTTGCTTTGTCAACATGTGAAGCTGAATACATTGCTGCTGCAAGTTGTTGTTCACAAATCATCTGGATTCAACAGCAAATGCGTGATTACGGTTTGAAATTCACTAACACTCCTATTTTTGTTGATAATTCTGCTACTATCGCCGTAACTAAAAATCTAGTCCAACATCCTAAAACTAAACACTTCGGGATTAAATATCACTTTATACGTGATTGTTTTGAAAGAATTTAATCGATGTGGTTAAAATTAATATGGACTTTCAACGCGCGGACCTCTATACAAAAGCTTTTGATAAACCAAGATTTTTATATCTGTTAGAGGTCAACTGCGTGAAAAAGAAATGTGAAGTGATCCAAGAAGATGAAAGTCCATAGTCCGACGAGTAGAGTTAGTTTTTATTTATTATTTTATTATTTTATTATTTCATTTATTTCATTTTTCATTTCTTCATCTATAAAATCAAAAAAATCAAAAATATTTTTGGTTTTATAATTTTAAGGGAAGAATAGGTTAGATTAGTATTAAATTAGTAATTTGTTTTAATTACTTAAAAAAACTAGGGAGGAGGACAACTTAGCTAAAAGGAAAGAAATCAAATCTGTGATACTAAATCAACGAATTTAGAAAATGATAGTACACAAGGAACAAATTATTTGGGACTTCAAAAAGTTTAACTAATTAAGATGCAAAAGTCAAAGTTCAAGTCTAAGCAAAATAAAAAGAAAAATGATAGCCAAACTAGTAGGTTACCAAGGTAGCATAGAGAAAGTAGACCTAGAGGCTGTTAGTTCATTATATGTTGTGTCAGTAGATTCAACACAATAGACAAGTAGATCTCATTGGTGGTTCCAAAGTAGATTCAACACAATAGACAAGTAGATCTCATTGGTGGTTCCAAATTACAAACTAAGTTGTTCAACCTGATGTGGGTTCTCATCTTATCCCTGTTAACATAATCAACATTGTTCCAATAAGGGATGAAAAGCAAAATAAACGCCACATATGTGTGCGAACGACCATAAAATATAAGCAAAGCACATGAAAAATGCATAAAGTGATAGGATCAAATGTATCAAATTGTGATGATGTATGAACACAATTCAAAGAAATACAAACAAAGTAATCAAATCAAGCAAGATATCAACAAAATTCATAGTTTCATTAATATCAAGCAAAGATATTACAAAGTAAGTAAGCAGTGTCAATGGAATTTAAATGATGTTTTAACCTAAAAGACCAATTTTTGAAATCATCTCTATTTTTAAATTTTTGGAACTCTATTTTCAGAATTTTCTGATTTCACCATTCTTATATTTTTGTTGTTTTTCTTAGATTTTAAATTAAGAACAAAAATGAAAAAGTTTTTTTTTAATTTTCTTAAAAAAAATTCTAAGTATCAAGGGTGATGCGCCAAAAAAGTAATCAAACACCCAAAACAGTTAATGCGCCTAGGTTAAGAGACGTCTAAGGGACTGCCTTAGAAAAATTTTCCCAAAACGCCTAAGTTGATGCGTCTGAATAGTAGTAAAACGCTAGAACAGTTTTAATGCGCCTACACAGTTGTAATTCGCCTCAACAGTTGTCAAACGTCTAAACAGTTCTAATACGCCTCAACAGAGATGATACGTCTGGACTTTTACTCTTCAACAGTGGTCAAACGTCTGAACTGAAAACGTCTAAACAGTGTTAATGCGACTAAACAGTAGTCAAACGCCTAACACTTTCAACCCTAATGCGCCACATTCATCATGTTCATATGAATGTAACTAACTCAAATCTTCTGAAATTCTTCAAAAGTTGATGAATTGGTTTGAAACTTTCCAATTAGGCATGTTTTATACCGATAATCATTCTTCTAACATCAATTTCTTTCAATATCAACAACAAATCAATCAATTTTGTGATTTTCAGTTCGAAAAATAGTGAGCTTTTCGAACCCAAATTCAACAAATTATATTTAACTGCTAATTGTGGTTTAAAACATGTTTCTGATGATGAAACACATCTGAAATCCACAAAATTTCAATTGAATTGTCTATCAATCACAGATTCAGTGAATTTTTTGAGTTTGACCGTTCGACAGAACTCAAAAATCACTCTACCAATAGCTCTGATACCATTTGATAGGATCAAATGTATCAAATTATGATGATGTATGAACACAATTCAAAGAAATACATACAAAGTAATCAAATCAAGCAAGATATCAACAAAATTCACAGTTTCATTAATATCAAGCAAAGACAATTACAAAGTAAGTAAGCAGTTTTTCGACTATACCTACCTGCAACAAGACTAATCTATTTATAATGAAATATAAGGAACTAACAAATTACAAAACTAGTCCCTATACTATTACAAATACTAAAAAGACACATAAAGACAACATGTTAATCTTTCTAGAGAACTAACACAAAGAAATCTTGCTAATAACTTATGTTGTTGGTGCGATATGTGCAAAAAGAAAATTAATTGCTCAAACAAGAAGATAGGTTGTGTGCCTCTCTGATGTGCGGTGGCACTGACTTGAAGATAAGCATAACTTAAATATTCTAGAATTCATTATTGTTTGCGCCTCTCTGCTGTGCGATGGCACTGACCTGAGGCTTAGCATCTCTTTGAAAGCTCTTAGAATAGTCTCTTCTTGGAATATACACGTAGACCGCTCGAAATTCTCCTGAGAAACGTTGATTACCATATAAGCATGGGAACTACAAAAGCTTGTTGAAATAATTAAACCTTAACTCATCACCAGTGTGAGTCAAAAGTCTGTGTATGGATTTAAGAGGACAAGTATACTAAAAATCATCGTGAGCTACAGTTCTTGAAAGTCAAAATCATTGTGTGCATCTTGTAGCTCTAGTATGATTTCCTAAAATTGCTATTGACTATCAGTGAAAACAAGGATCAAGCATCAAAATCATTTATTAAAATATCCCAAGTGATTCTCATATACCTATATGATTCCAAAATGAATCGTACCAGAAATGATAAACTAGAATTAAAGTTGTGCTATCCAGGAATTAAAAGCGATTAGAATTACTCTAATAGGTTTAATATCCAATCTCTAAACAAAAATACAAAAATATGTCCTAATTTTGCTTGTTAAATTTTCTAGATGCTTTATTTTTTCATTTTAGTCATTTAGTTGATAAAATTCGGACTAAGCATCGAGACTTCACCTGTGAATCACTCACTCAAAAGGGTCACATCTGAGGTGACCAAAACATTCAAAAATAAAAATGAGTCACGTCTAAGGTGACAAATTTGCTTTAAGTAAAAGGATCACGTCTGAGGTGATCAACAGGTTTTTAAATTTAAAAGGTCATGTCTCAGATAATCATTAAGGAGAAGCTTCCTTCGCTGCCTAAGGAGAGTCATGATGCAGTTACTCTCGAGGTCATGGATGACACTGCCCTTGGGAGGATGAAGGTCTACCGGCGCAAGCAGGTGAAGCCCCCGGTGAGGAGGTTGTTCGGCCATCTGGCCAATGCAGAGTATGTGGTGCCAGCTAGGAGGAAGTGGCGCCACGATGAGAGTGATTTTGATGTTGAGCAGATTGCTCTACCCTCCGATGATTCTGATGGTGATGACCATGATGATGATCAAGGAGGTGATGGTCAGGGTGGACCCGAGTCTGCTCCCATTCATACTGATTTCCAGATAGAGGAGGATGAAGAGTCAGATGAGGAGCCTCTGGTGCGAACGGTGGGGAGCCGGGTCGTAGCCACTGAAAGAGGGCTCAGGGCGGTTAGTGGACGCCAGGGTGAGTCGGGTCCAGACCAGCCCAGTAGCCAAGGGGGAGTCTCTATGCCTAAAGGCTCCAGGAGGAAGAGGATGGCTCACCCTTATGGCAAAAAGGGTAAGAGGCCAAGATTTTCATTGACCACATCCACTACCACTCCCACAGCTACCTCTACTGCCATCGCCACCACTACTACCACCACCACCACATCCCCCATATCCACCACAGCTACCACCACCACCACCACACCACCTATTACTACCACACTCCCAACCACCACCACTACAGCCTACCCTTCACCATCCACTCATATCCCACCACCCATATTCACCACAACCACCGGCCACCAAGTAGTACCATCAACCCACACCACCTTCACTACAGGACCCACTCTACCCTCTATTAGGGTAGAAAAACAGTTGGCAGCACTAAACCACATGGTGCTGAAGCTGTTAGCTGCTGATGAAGAAAAGGTTGCTCAACTACGTCAGCTTGTGGAGCTAAATGCTACCCAAGCACAGCAGATTGCCCAGCAAGCACAACAGATTTCCCAACTCTAGGAGCGCAATGACTAATTAGTAAAGAGGATTGTGGAGTTGGAGGCCTCAAACAAGACTATCATGCTCAAACTAAAGGGATCTAAAGATGAGCCTATGAAGATTAGAGAGGGTGATGATGATAATGATGATGAATATGATGATGATGGTGATGATGATGAGACTAATGATGAAGAGAACAATGATGATGAAGGGACAAAAGGGAAAGAAGGGAGGAGACAATGATGATGAAGGGGATGTAGCTGCATCAACATATGCTCAAGGTCAAGAAAGGAGAACAAAGAGAACCCAAGACCAAGGAGCATCATCCTCTGCCCCTCCAGCTGAGAAGCCGGCTATTCAAGACAAAAGTAATGCTTAGAAGTTTATGTATTTGAAAACTTTTGTACTTGAATCTAGTATTAATATTTTGTAATTAATATTTATATATCTTTATCAAATGTTTGAATGTCTTGATTAATTACTAATGATTGATGTGTTTTACATGTTTAAATCAAGCAAATCAAACATCTCAGCAAGATGAGTATGATGTTGCTCCCCTACAGCAAATCATGTCTCAATTCACAATGCTTCTTGATTTGCAAGGGGTTCTCAGAAGGTCGGTGAGCTACACTCCCGAAGAAGGAAAAATCATTCACGACCTTACACATGAGCAACTTGCTGAGATGTTCAGGCTAAATCCAGACGAGATTGTCAAAGATGTGCCTACTTTTGATGTTATCAGTGACGACGAGCTCAACGATGTAGATGAAATAGAAATTGAGGATGTCACAACAGACTACTATCCAGAGTACACTGACCGAGAGGACAATGTGATCCCCAACTTGGGTGATACTCTTGGTAGTGCTACGTTTGAAAAACTGGATGAATTGGAAAAAGAGACTGAAAAGAATGAAAGCCAAGCCCAAGCCTCAAACGATGATGTTGATATCAAGAGGCTGAATGGGTGGCTTGTTTTGCTAAGCTACGAGCCCAACGGACTGCACAAAAGCCAAATGCCTACACCAAGCTATACAAAGTCAAGAAACATCTAAAGGTGTCAAGCAAGATCATTGCATGGGCGTATTTTGAAGATCTTAATGTGTATGCAGTTAAGAGGGAGAAGGGTATAGAGTACTTCAAATTTCCACGCGATCTGAAGACTCTCCCAAGTTTTGAGCTCAACCAGCTGGCGCGTCTAAACTTGTTATATGCTGATCCGAGGAAAATGTCAGGTTGGTTTGAGGTTGCACTAAGGAAGGAATACGACACCAGGTGGGTAAACTTCAGACCTCAACAATCAAAGAGGTACATCTGAAAGTCTAAAGTGGACCCGATATTTGGAAAACCAAAGGTAGTGCTGAAGTGGAGTCCTCCGTGCACTATGTCTAAGATTCCCTTACAGGAAATGCCACAGGACTTCACTCCACACTTTAAATGGTGGTATTACGATTGGAGAACAGGTGAAACGGTCATAGTCTTACAGAAAGAGAGCAAGATGGAAACTATTCGGGTGTTTGACCCTATGTGGATGAACAACTTGTCTTCAGACGATGTGTATACATTATGCAAGTGGCCACTATTCTATGACTCGCAAGACATTGTACAAGCCCTCCAGTTCCAAAATGTCATACGGCTCTGTTTCGCATTCGAGATACATGCTGGAGTTACTAGAGAGGAAAAGTACAAGAAGTTTGAGGAGCTAATGAAGAATGTTAGACAATGATGTAAACTAGGTCCAAGGGGAGTTTGTTGATACATGTGTACCTAGTTTAGGAGCTTAATGTAAAATGTCTTTCATGTCTTACATGTGTAATGAATGAGTTGAATGAAATGCAATATGTGATTGATGCTATTAATGTTTAATATTTCATTGTTTATTGTGTAATAACGGATATTGAACTAACTATATAGGTTTGTGGTTGTTTACATAGTTCTTAGTCAAGAATGGTTGAGAAATGTGTTTAAACTTAATCATATGAAGGCTTCATGCGAATGGACCATGCTAATGGACCATACACATGAACACTTCATACTAATGGAATAGTCACATGACTGAGCCAAGAGACTGGATCAGTCACACGATTGAGACATAAGATTGGCTCAGTCGCACGACTGAACCTTCAGTCGTGCGTATGGACCATTCGTATGATTCAGTCGCATGACTGAATCATGTTAATGGTTCAGTCATACGATTGACAAACCCTAACCTATAAATACCACCTAATTCATGGAAAAACGTAACACTTCAAGAATTTCGACTCACATACGTACCCTATCCGTCCAGAGACCCTAGAGAACCTGTTCCAACTTCATAGTTCGCAGTTGATCGTGTTCTAATCGTTCATAACGTTTCATTAAACTCAAGATTGATCGAAACTGCGTTCTCACTGATTGGATCACCAATCATATAGGATTCCACACTATTTGATTAGGTATACACGCATTATCAGTTAGTACTCCATACGTACACGGTCCTAACAAAAACCTTTCAGTTAAGCATGCTTGGTTGAGAGTAGTACTAGATTGGGTGACCTCTAGGAAGTCCTCATGTTGCAACCTTTTTTTAGTTTAATTATTAATCCATTTTTCTTGCAAATGTTCACTAAGGAGTTATTTTAGGCCCGAGCACGCACTTCCTTTATTTGGTCAGAGACAGAAGGCCTGAGGGTAGGAGGAGAAACCAAAGCTCGGGTTGACGGGAGGCGAAACATGACGTTTTGATGGAGCATATGTAAGGCATGGGGGAGGGGTGGATAGGATAAGATAATAATGATATGGTTGTATATTGGTTGAGATCATACCTGTACTTATATATCGGATGCCATTAGAACTTCATAATTAAGCATGCTTGAACGTGAGTGGTACTAGTAAGTCCTCATGTTGCAACCCAATTTTTAGTTTATTTATAATTTGTTTGTTAGAAAATGCTCAATAAGCCATTATTTCAAGCACGAGAATGCACGCCCACATTTGATCGAAGATGAGAGGCATAACTACACAAGTAGACGCTCGCGCATGCGCGTGTTGACGCGATGAAGAATGTGGTTTTTTGATGGAGTATGCCTAAGGCAAGAGGGTGGGGGTGGAATGGATAAAACAAAAAAGCTACTATTGTATACTAGACGCGATCATGATAGCACTAATGCACCGGATCCAATCAATACTCCAAAGTTAGCATGCATGGTCGAGGGTAGTAATAGGATGGATGACCTCTTGGGAAGTATTCATATTGCAACCGTTTACAGTATATTTATTTCTCATTTTGATTAGAAAACGCTCATTAATGCATTATTTTAGGCATAGGCACTCCCATCCATGTTTGGTCGGAGACGGGTGGCATGACGATACGAGGTGACGCCCGAGTACGCACGCATTCACGCGAGGTAAAAAGTGGTGTTTTGATGAAGCACGTGTAAGAGAACAAGGCAAGGTTGGAAAGGATAAAAGAATAAAACTACAAATGTATATTAGGCAATCATACAGGGGCTAATGCACTAGATCCCATAATCACTATCTGTATAAGCATACAGATAGAAGTCAAAATTCTTAGGATACCAGAGACCAAGTGCTTAAGCACCTTTGAGGTTTCTTAGAATCCTTTTGACAGTGTTAAGGTGAGACATCTTAGGGTTGGCTTGATATCTTGCACAAAGATATGTAGCAAACATTATATCAGGCCTGGTAGCTGTAAGGTACATAAGAGACCCAATCATAGCCCTGTAAAGGTGTTCATCCACACACTCCCCCTTACGGTCTGGTCTAAGGGAGTGGTTTCTCGCTATCGGTGTCTTATCAATCTTACAATCAGTCATGTTGAATCTCTTGAGTATGTCTTGAAAAAACTTTGACTGACTAATGAAGATGACATCTTTAACTTGCTTCACTTGAATTCCCAGAAAGAAATTGAGTTCCACTATGGCACTCATTTCAAATCTATCATTCATCAGCTTCTCAAAGTCTTTACAGAGCTTTGGATTAGTTGAACCAAAGATGATGTCATCTACATATACTTCAATTACATTTAAGTCATTTCACTGTCCTTAGATGAAGAGAAATCCATCTATAGTACCCCATCTATATCAATGCTTGTAGAGATACTAAGATAGAGTCTCATACCACTTCCTTGGTGCTTGATGCAGCCCATAAAGAGCTTTGTCAAGCTTGCAGACATAATCAGGATGATCAGGATCTGTAAAACCAGGAGGTTGTTTGACATACACCTCTTCATCAATCAACCCATAAAGAAAAGCACACTTGACATCAAGTTGATAGACCTTGAAGTTTTTGGATGCAACAAATGCCAAGAATATCGTAACAGCTTCTAGTCTTGCTACAGGAGCAAAGACATTAGTGTAGTCAATTCCATCTTCTTGTGTGTATCCTTGAACAACTAGTCTAGCTTTGTTTTTTATGACAACGCCTCTATCATATTTCTTATTCCTAAACACCCATTTGGTTCCCATAGTAGTCTTCCCATGAGGAAGAGGACAAAGGTTCAAAACTTTCTGCTATTTGAATTCAAGCAGCTCTTCTTGCATAGCTTTACCCCAATTTCCATCCTTTGAAGCCTTATCAATTTTCTTTGGCTCTATCTGGGACAAGAAACAAGAATGAGGACAAACATTTGCTATATGGGTTTGTCCTCTTGTTCTTACCCCTGTGACAACATCTCCAATGAAGTTTGTAGTGGGTTGAGACTTGTGGATCCTTAGCTGAGGGATCACAACAAGTTGTTGAGAGAGATCTAAATTAGAGAAATTTAGATCTGGCATAGATGTTTCTCCCACCACATCAGCACACTTTTCAAGTGAAACTTGATCCAAGCAGTGTATGACATCATTGATGTTGTCATCTACGGAGTAGTCATCAACATCAAGAAAGTCTTGATCATTGTCACCATCACCATCATTTTGTTCTACATTTGAAGTGTCTTAATCTAGTTGTGGGGCCTCTGAGCTGGAATTTGAAGGCATCCCAAATGTATCAGCTAAATTTGTCATTGTAGTGTTGATAGAGACTTCATGTGCAGAAGTAGTTACAACTGGAGATGAAGATGTGTTACTTGAAGGTCTTCTTAGCTCAAATCTTGGGTCATGATCACCTGTAGGTAAGACTTCTGCAGATCTTGAAACAATCTTACTAGATTTGTTAAAATAGTTGGTAACTAAATCAAGATCAAATAGCCAATCAGGACCAGGATCAGCCACACAGGGTGTGTGTTCATTGAAAGTCACATTGGCTGACTCCTCAACAATTCTAGCTCTGAGATTGTATACTCTATAAGACTTAGCTTGGGAAGAGTATCCAATGAAGTGTCCATCATCTGATTTTCCAGCAAATTTGGCAATTTGATCTTTGGTATTCAAGATGGTAAAAGGACATCCAAATGACCTGAGAAAGCCAATGAAAGGTTTCCTTTTATGCCAAATTTCATAAGGAGTATTGCCATGAGTCTGAACCACTAAACTTTATTCTACCTAGTTCAATAAAATAAATAATAAAGGTGATGGGCAGTTTAGAGTCAGACAACATGGTTCTTGCAGCTTCAATCAGTGTCCTATTTCTCCTCTCAGCAACACCATTTTGCTGAGGAGTCCTAGGAGCACTGTGTTGTCTTGTAATACCCTTTTCATCACAAAATGTATCAAGGATTTGGTTCTTGAATTCAGTTCCCTCATCACATCTTATGGTTTTGACCTTTTGATCAGATTGATTCTCAATCTTTAAGATAAAATTCTTTAGAATCTCAGGAGTCTTATCCTTAGTTCTAAGGAAAAAGACCCAAATGAATCTTGTAAAGTTATCTGTGATCACCAAACAATAAGAGGTCCTTCCTAGACACTGGTAGGGCCAAAGAGATCCATATGTAACAAGTGTAAGGGTGTAGTGATGGAGTTTCTTTCCTTAGGCTTATGAGATACCTTATGTTGCTTCCCTTTCAGGCATGCAACACAATGATCATCACTTCTAAACTCTTTCTTTGGCATTCAAGTTACCAATCATACTTAATCAGTTTATTCATGTTCTTAAAGTTTACATGGCGTATTCTTTTATGTCATAGGAAAGACTCATCACTATTTTCTTTAGATAGAAAGCATGAAACTTCTCTAGAGGGAGATGTTTCTTGCAAGTCCATCTTGTGCATGTTCCCTTTCCTAGGGGCTCTAAGCAGGATATGCTCATATGGAATGACCACCCCAGGCTTGAGAAAAATGCACTCATGCTCAGTAAAGAGCATGTTATGACTTTGATCACAAAATTGGAATACACTCAGAAGATGGTACTCAAGCTCTTTGAAAAATTTTACCATTTCAATGTTGAGCTTACCATTTGTGACCTTGCCCCTTCCAGAAATGTAACCACCTTCATCTCCTCCAAAATCAACTGGTCCTCCATCAATCCTTTCAAAGTTCTAGAGCAGTGACCTATTGCATGTCATGTGCCTGGAACAGCCACTGTCAATGATTCAAACATTCTTGTTTGTCTTGAGTTGTCCCTACACAAAGAAAATGATTAGTTACATTAGGAAACCCAAGCGTTATTGGTCTTGGGCTCATTAAAAGAAGTAGAAGGCAATCCAACAGTAATAGATCCTATAGTTGTGCTTTGAGGATCTTGAGCTGTTGTTGATGGAGAACATTCAGTCACTTGATCTTTCTTTGAGTTCCACACAACCTTTGGAAGTTTGGACTTGACCTTCAACACTTCAGAAGCTATTGAGACTTTGGAAGTTTTGATGACTGGACCTTCAGAAGAGTCTGCAAACATTGCAGCAGTCTTCAGTGCTTTGGAAGTATTCCTTGCTTCCGAGACCAAATTTTCTTCCGAAGGAAATTTTCCACTTGCCTTCTTCTTTGTTTTGGAGCTTCTGAAGGAAACACACTTTCCTTCCGAAGCTGAAATTTTCTTGGAACTCTTGGAAGTCTTTTTCCTGGTCATATGAAAAGTACCTCTTGGATTGTATGGACAATCTATAGCAAGATGATAAGTACTTTCACACATGACACATTCAATTTTCTTTTTCCCAAGAGCCTTTTTCTGAGAACAAGACTGATTTTGATCACATCCGTTCTCCACCTTCATCTTTGAAGATGTTGAGACAATCCTTTTAGGCTGAGAACTATTCTTGGAGTTGGATGGTCCAGGTTGTGTAGCAGTGATACACAACAGATCAGCCTTCTTCTTAGTGCTTAGATGATTTGAACATGAACCAAAACTCTTTGAAGAAGTGTTTAGGTTGATGTCTTTAGTCTTCACCACTTCAAACCCTACATAGATAAAAACTTTTTTCTGCCTAGAATCAAAAGTGGCCTTGATCTCTTGAGCCTTCCTAGCTTTTCTCTTGCTCTTTCTGATCATGTTCTTCCTCATAGACTTGGTCATCACAGTCTTCTTCTTCTCCTCAGAAGGATAGTGACCCTACTTAGAATCCTCCTATTCACTCTTCTTAGAGGAATTCTTCTCTATCACTTTTTCATCCTCTTCACTCAAGGGGTCTATGAGAGGAAGGTCATCTTCACAAGTTCCACACCTGGGTGATCTTATAGACAAGATTGTGTATGGAGGAGCTATCTTATTAGAACCTACTCCCTGCTTGTTTTGATAGCATACCTTGTTGTGCAGGGATAAGGATATCATGTTCTTGAAGGTCTCTTCTTCAAGAACACATTTTTCTGCCCTAGCTTTGCTGATCATAAGCTCAGCATGGCACTCAGTCAGCTTAGTTATGAGATCCTTGATCTGAGTCCTATAATTTGTATGCTCATATTTTAGAACTAAAATGGTTATCTCTAAGTCCTCTATCTTTAGTTTATAATCACTTTTAGTCTTTCTAAAATTAGCTTTTAAGATGTTTAAGGACTCAAGATCAGATCTCATTTCTAAGTTGTAAGATCTGTATATGTTGACTTTATCAATGTATTCAGGGGTACAGAGATGTTTCAATACCTTGGCTTCATCATGATCTGCCATCAGTGCTTGGTTTGGAGAAGCATCTTTCACCTGAAAGCTCCAGTCAAAGCCTCCTTCTTCAATAGCAACTGCAACTTGCTGCTTTGGCTTCTCATTTAGGGTAGCCTTGTCAATGTAATTTGGTCTAGATTATGCTTGTCACCACTTGTTCTTGGTGCCTTACACTCCCTAGCAAAGTGGCCCATCAAGTTACAATTGTAACACTTGACTTTGCTTTTATCCAGTCCAAACTTTCCACTGGTTGCATTGCTGGGAAACTTCCTTCCAGTCCGCTTATAGAACTTCTTGGCTCTGTGAGTGAGAAGAGCCATCTGCTAGACTATTTCCATGTACTTCAGATCATCTAGATGGATACAATCCAGGTCTTCAAGGGTGAAAAGAGATTTTCCACAACTTTCATCAGAAGACACAAAGGCTTGAGAAGAACTTGTCTCTTGGAATGGGCTTCCTTGAATGAAGTTCTCCATTGCTGTCTCAGGAAAGGTGATGAAAGGACTCTTTTGTGAGTAGTCAGGGTAGCATATGAGATGATGTTGGCGTTCTATGCTATCCCTTTCAACCACATGAACGGTTGAACCCATTTGATTGCTGGAGTTGCCAGATGAACCTTGCATGTTCATCTCCATCTGGTATCCACTGAGTATACCATATAACTCTGTCAAGGTGAGAGTCTTCAGGTTCTTAGTTCTCTTGATAACCACATAGTAGTGTGTCCATTGCCTAGGAATTGAGGACATGAACTTCCTTACAATGTCTCTGTTTTCAAGAGCAACTCCACCATCCACTAGTGTGTCCACGATCTCAACATACCTGAAGTATTGTTGAGTCATGGTTTCACCTGCTTTAAAGGTGAAAATTTTAAACTGTTGCTTCAGGACATCTTTCTTGTTCTCCTTAGCTTCAGAGGAACCCTCATACATCAGTTTCAATGCATCCCACAGCTGCTTAGGTGTTTTGCGTTTCTTGAAACCTCTGTATACAGAGTTTGGAAGAGCAGTCTAAAGGGCTGTCATGGCCTTCTGGTCAATTTTTACTCTCTTTCTATCTTCATCTGAGTAGTCAGCCACAGCCTTAGGGATCATACCATCACTAGTAGCAGAAGAGGTGCTTGCTATGTAAGGTCCATTTTCAACAGACTCCCACATTCTTGAGTCTAGAGACCTAATGAAACCTTCCATTATTTGGCACCAGGTGTCAAAGTCATCAAGAGTTATCATAGGGGACTTTGTCATGGTTTCAGTTTTCATATCAGATTTGGAAATGGCTGCCATTTGATAAGTTAAGTATTTTGTGTGTTTGAGGGATCTTAAGAAGGTGAGATCTTATATCAAGTGCCTGGAATGCTCTGATACCAAATGCAGGACCAGTGAAGGGTAAGCACTTACAACACAACAACACAATAAGGAGAGTTGCAAAGAACACTTAACTGATGAAACAGTGAAACTGGTTAACCTCTTTTAATAATGCTAAGAACACAAGTAAATATGAGACAGAACAATATAGCAAAAACACACAAGGAGTTGGTTTTCAAGATTGCAGTATATTGCTTTCTCAAGTTCTATTACAAATGTTACAAAGCATAATGGAAAGTTACAAGTACTTGAGATACAAATACTACATCCTACAGCTAGCCATACTTTGAAGGCCAGCTGGATACAATTGACTAGACATAAACAAAATCAATTGTAGAGTCAAAAGGCAGATTGCCTTTTGACTAGTGACTATGACATGCCATAGCTCACATCCTAATACATTACAAAAAGGATAAAGTACGTGAAGTAGAAAGTTACACACTCAAGACCTCAATGTACAGTTACTAAGAACATGGACCTTTTCATCAACTTATGTAAGTGGGTGTAAAAGGTGATGACCACCCATCTCTTTCTCTTGCTCATATCATTCGGATATTTTAGAGAGAGAAAGAAGGAGAGCTAAAAACTCTCGGATTTTGAAGAACAAGAGCTAAAAAGATCGAATTCAAGGTAAGAATTCGTGTGTTTAAGATGTTCTTAACTGCTTTCATCCTCAGTTATATGCTTATGTGTGTTTGTTTGCTCGGTTGTGTGTGTTTGGTGGGTTTTAGGTATTTGAACTCAATTTGCTAACGGGTTTGAAGAAGTCTTACCCATAGAGCTGCAAAGGTGAGTTCTAGGACCCCTCTTTTAGATGTTTTAAATGATTTTGGGGCTGGAAATGCATGTATGAACGTTTTTATTTAAATGGGATTTTATACTCGTATGTATGCATGTGTGTATGTTGCGGGTGGGGTTTGATTTTGTGCTATGTATGTGTTTTATGACGTTATGGTTATGTTTCTATGGCTTAGAATGTAAGATTTAAGCTTAGAACATGATAGAAGAGGTTTGGGGACTGAAATCTGATGTTTAGGTGCGAATGGAGCTGCTCATTGACCCAAATAGGGCTCATGCACCTATGTTTCAGAATAACTACTTAAGTGTTCCTAATGCGAATGACCCTCTGAGTCTAACTCATCCGCATTTGCTAATACGGATGAGCAAGAAGAAATGCGGATGAACATAAGAAATGCGGATTAACATAAGAAAGGTGGATGAAGGTCATGCGACTGAAGGAAATGCGGACGACAATTTTATTCATCTGCATCACCCAATGCGAATGAACCATGTTCGGATGAGTCTTTGTTCATCCACATTACCCAATGCGGATGAACCACATAAAAATGCATTTGACCCAAGTCTTAGTCATCCGCATTTTCTAATGCGGATGAACAAGAGGAAATGCGGATGAAGACTTAGTTTATTTTTCTAAATTTCGGGGAAAATTGCAGATATAGGTTTTGTCTTGGGAGGTTCCCGGGGGTTCATGTAAGTTGACTTTTGAGGTCATAGATGATGTGATGGGCATGAATGATATAAGATGATGATAACATGATGATTTGATGATGTATGATGATGATGATGTTATGTATGATGTTATGCGTGATGGTATGCATGATGTATATTATGTATGCATGTTGATATGTATGATGATTTGCATGATTATGTTAATGTTCATGTTATGTATGTTTATCTTGCCATGGCTTTACGTTGAATGTTAATGAATGAATGAAAAGTATTATGTAACATAAAGTGGAAGATAATAAAAAGAGGAACATAAGGATAGAGTGCATGCATTAATGAAAGAGAATGTATAGAAAAGCTTGCAAGCAATATGTACCGAGGTGCACGACTCTATAATGTCGTAAGCTCAACTGCATATGGTTTAGCTAACCCTTAAGGATACACGTAGGGGTTCCAGTCTTTGTGACTGAGTAACGATTTGGTACATGGTTTATAGTGATTACTCACCTCGGTGCTGGTGTCAGGCTATGTGCGGTATGGAAGTCATTTATGATCTTCAGCCCAGTACCCGAGTTATGCATAATGTTGGGGGGTGTAGTATATAGTTGATTTATAGTGATTGCTTACCTCGGTGCTGGTGCCAGGCTATGTTCGGTATGGAATTCATTTATGATCTTCGGCCCAGTACCCAAATTATGCATAATGTTGGAGGTGTAGTATATAGTTGGGATCTTTGTCGCTTACCCCGGTGATAGTGCCAGGCTATGTGCGGTATGGAAGTCAATTATGAACATCGGCCCAGTACCCTATTTGTTTAGGATATAGCTAATGACACTGATCCAGATAGTGATAAAGAATGTGATAAAGAAAGAAAGAGTTAAAGAAAGAATGTGATGAACAGTAAAGGAAGATAGTAATGATATTATCTATGTGTATGTATAGTGCATGATCACGTATGATTGTAAAGACCGATTTTTAATCGAAATATAAAGTATGTTTTATTATAGAACTAGAACTTACTCAGCAACGCTGACTTTTTATGCATTTTCCAGTTGGCAGGTGAGCATTGCTGAGGATGGCGCGGGGCAGCTACTTGGCATTTTGGATGGCATTCTTTTGTTTAATGTTGTTGAATTGTAATGCAAACAAATGAAATTGTGTAACGAATGTTGTATCATTTTGCAAAATCATTTTTAATGAATATGTTGTTTTTAATGTTTCCGCTGCAACGTTTATTTCAAGTTAATGTAATTATATGTTTTATGAGCGATGATTGGCCAGCTGTAAGCATCCCAGGAACGGGGCCTTACAAGTTGGCATCATAGCCAAAGTTTAAGTGAAATGGGTAAATTTTCAAAATAAACTTAAACTTAAACTTAAAATGGGACGAAAAGGGAAGGGATGCCAGTCCGAGTAGCTACATGCCATCAGGTATTTTCTTAATGGTAACCGGCATTATGTGCGCATGTTATGTGGTTATGTGTTGTTTGTAGATTTAGATAATGATATAGTCAGTATAGGTAATGCTTGGGGTATGAAGAATAAAGTAAGTGGCTAATCACAACTAGCCACTGTAATTAGAGACTTCCTATACTTGACATAAACTAAGTTGTTCCCTTGAATGACCGTGTTGGTGTTTGAATCTATAGTATGTTAGAGGATGGCTGGTGGTAGATCATCTAACGCTTCACGTGGTTGAGGTTGTGGTGCTGAACCACGGGCTACGAGAGGAAGGCCTAGAGCCAAAAAGGTGGTTCATGAAGAACCAGAGACCCCTCATCCGGAGGGCGGAGATGAGTGTGCTAATTTGAGAGCCTCAGTAAAGGAGGTTGTTATTGAAGAAGTGCATCAAGTCATGCAGACGATCTTACCGTCTGTAGTGACTGAAGTGATTAAGGTTGTATGAGAATGAGAGAGAAAGGAGAGAAACAGGTCCTTGGGAGGACAGTAGCAACCGGAGCTTGAAACGGTTCTCTCCGATGATGAAGAGGAGGAAGAAGAAGAGCTTGTGCTAGAGGTGACACGAGGCTGTAACTACGAGGCATTTCAAAGGTGTAAGCCCCCTACTTTTGATGGTAATGACACTACTGCTGCTGTTCACCGATGGGTGAGGGAAATGGAAGTTGTCCTGAATATCAGCGAGTGCCCAGAAGACCAGAAGGTGAAATTTGCTGCCCACTCGTTTGTGGACTTGGCTTTGTGTTGGTGGGACAATATTGACCAAGCTGAGGGTATCAGGGCTATCAGGAGGATAAGGTGGACAAAGCTGAAGAGGCTAGTGATTGAGGAATTCTATCCTCACCCGGAGATGGATAAGGTGGAAAGGGAGTTCCTGCAGCTGGAGGCGGGAATGATGACACATCAGCAATACACCACTAAATTTAACAAGATGGCGCGTCTGGTGCTGGATCAAGTGACACCCTTGTCACAAAAGATCAAAAGATATATTCAGGGTCTGCCGGCGGAGGTCCGTAGGCATATGATCGTTGCCCGACCGAGCATGTTTAGGTTGGCGGTTGACTTGGCGGGGAGGTTGTATGATGAAAGAACGGTGGTGGTGGCTGAAGGCAATAAGAAGAGTGGCGGATATCAGAATTGAAACGAAATGTTGTTTGGACGTGGCGGGGCCACTCCAAGTAACAAAGGTGCACGGGTGGATAACCGGGGTGTGGTCACATCCGGTGCAGGGTCGAGAAGGTGAGTCAAGTGTGGATGAGAACACACCGGGGAATGTAGATTGGAACCAATGTTTGCTTTCGTTGTGGAAGAACCGGACATGTGTCGAAGAACTACGGTGTGAGGAGGTGTAATTCTTGTGGTGAGGAAGGCCACATGAGCAGGGATTGCAAGAAGCCGAGGGCTTAAGGTTTAGGAGTGAAGAAGGCTGGAGGAGAAGGGAAGAGGGCAAGTGCAAGAGTGTTCACAATGACACAGGGGGAGGCTAGGACGGACCCCGATGTTGTGTCAGGTACGTTTCTAGTAAACCAAACTTTATCCTATGTGTTATTTGATTCTGGTGCTAGTAAAAGTTTTATTTATGTTGCTTTCTGTGCTAAATTCCCTCTTAGTAGTAAGAATATAGATGCGCCCTTTGATGTAAAAACAGTCATTGGTAAGTCTACCCAGATTTCTGAGATGATAGAAGGTTGTGACATAGAACTAGAAGGTCCCAAGTTTCCTGTCAGACCATTTGTGATGACCTTAGGCGGGTTTGACGTAGTCCTAGGAATGGATTAGTTGGCGGACTACGAGGCTAACATTGTGTGTCGCAAGAAGATGGTTCGATTAACAGCGCTTGACGGAAGTACGGTGACGGTTTATGGTGATCGAGTCACGACTATTCCGAAGGTGATTTCGATGGCAGTGGCGGGAAAGTGCATGAGGCGTGGATGTAGTGCCTACTTGGCCTATGTGAAGGATGTGGACACGCCAACACCATAACTGACTGACATACCGGTGGTGTGTGACTTTCTAGATGTGCTCTCGAATGATTTACCAGGAGTGCCACCTGACCGTGAGATCGAGTTCCAGATTGACTTGATACCCAGTGCCAAACCTATAGCTAAGGCACCATATCAATTGGCTCCGACTGAGATGAAAGATTTGATGGAGCAATTGCAAGAGCTGGTTGATAAGAGGTTCATTAGACTGAGTATCTCTCCTTGGGGTGCTCTGGTCTTATTCGTGAGAAAGAAAGACGGTAGTATGAGAATGTGTATAGACTACCGTGAGCTGAACAAGTTGACGGTGAAGAATTGGTACCCTTACCGCGAATTGATGATTTGTTTGATCAACTCCAACGTGCCAGTTGGTTCTTGAGGATTGATCTTTGATCTGGCTACCATCGGCTAGAGGTTAAGGAGCAAGATATTCTTAAGACAGCTGTTCGCACGCGTTATGGACACTACGAGTTTCTCGTTATTTCTTTTGGTTGGACCAATGCGCCAGCTGCTTTTATGGATCTGATGAATCGAGTGTGTCAGTCGATGTTGGATAAATCAGCGATTGTGTTTATTGATGATATCCTGATTTATTCGAAGAGCGAGGAAGAGCATGCCGGTCATATTCGGGAGGTGTGGAGACGTTCAGAAGTGAGAAGTTGTATGCCAAATTCTCCAAGTGCGCGTTCTGGTTGCGCGAGGTTCGGTTTTTAGATCATGTAGTAAATCTCGGTGGGATTATGGTGGACCCGGCAAAGGTGGAAGAGAAGATTAGGTGGTTTATTCTGATGCTTCCTACTCGGGGATGGGATGTGTGTTGATGCAGAGAGGAAAGGTTATAGCCTATGCATCCTGACAATTGAAAGTTCATGAGGTCAATTATCCCACCCCCGACTTGGAGCTAGCAGCCATGGTCTTTGTGTTAAAGATATGGAGGAACTATCTATATGGGATGAACTGCACCATATTCATCCAAAGATAAGCAAAAGTCGTATGCTGCTAAGTGACGTAGACCGATTGAGTTCCAGTGGGTGATAGAGTCATGTTGAAAGTCTCACCTTGGAAGGGTATCATTCGGTTCAGAAAGCGGGGCAAGTTTAGCCCGAGATACATAGGGCCTTTCCAAATCATTGCTAGAGTAGGAGAGGTGGCCTATAGATTGGAGTTACCAGATGAGTTAAGTGGAATTCATCAGACATTCCATGTATCTCATCTGAGAAAGTGCTTAGTAGACCAGGATATGATTATACCACTGGAGGATATCGAGGTAGATGAAAGGCTCAATTATGTGGAGCAACCAGTGGCGATCATTGAACGTAAGGAGAAGAGGTTAAGGAATAAAGTGGTTCCTCTTGTGCGTGTATAGTGGAAGCACAGGAAGGGATCTGAGTCTACGTGGGAGACAGAGGAAGAGATGAGACAGCATTACCCACGATTGTTTGAGGAATAACTGGTGTCGGGGACGAAACCTAAATAAGGGGGTGGACTTGTAACACCGGGTTATTTATAAAAGACAAAGAAAGAAGAATAAAGTGAAGAAAAAGAAAGAAAATATATTTTACCCAAGTTGAAGGGTAAAAAGTGTCCAAAATGACAAAATGTTTGAAAAAGTGGGTGTAAAAGGTGATGGCCGCCCATCTCTTTCTCTTGCTCATATCATTCGGATATTTTAGAGAGAGAAAGAAGGAGAGCTGAAAACTCTTGGATTTTGAAGAACAAGAGCTTAAAAGATCGAATTCAAGGTAAGAATTCATGTGTTTAAGATGTTCTTAACTGGTTTCATCCTCGGTTATATGCCTATGTGTGTTTGTTTGTTCGGTTGTGTGTGTTTGGTGGGTTTTAGGTATTTGAACTCAACTGGCAAACAGGTTTGAAGAAGTCTAACCCAAAGAGCTGCAAAGGTGAGTTATAGGACCCCTCTTTTACATGTTTTAACTGATTTTGGGGCTGGAAATGCATGTATGAACATTTTTATTTAAATGGGTTTTTACACCCGTATGTATGTATGTGTGTATGTTGCGGGTGCGGTTTGATTTTGGGCTATTTATGTGTTTTATGACGTTATGGTTGTGTTTCTGTGGCTTAGAATGTAAGGTTAAAGCTTAGAACATGATAGGTGAGGTTTGGGTACTGAAATTTGATGTTTAGGTGCGAATGGGGCTGCTCATGCGCCCAAATAGGGCTCATGCGCCTAAGTTTTAGAATAACTACTTAAGTGTTCCTAATGCGGATGAGCCTCTGAGTCTAACAACCGCATTTGCTAATGTAGATGAGCAAGAAGAAATGTGGATGAACATAAGAAATGCGGATGAACATAAGAAATGCGGATGAAGGTCATGCGACTAAAGGAAATGCGGACGACAATTTTGTTCATCTGCATCATCCAATGCGAATGAACCATGTTCAGATGAGTCTTTGTTCATCCACATTACCCAATGCGGATGAACCAAATACAAATGTGTATGACCCGAGTCTTAGTCATTTGCATTTTCTAATTCGGATGAACAAGAGGAAATACGGATGAAGACTTAGTTTATTTTTCTAAATTTCGGGGAAAATTGCAGATATAGGTTTTGTCTTGGGAGGTTCCCGGGGGTTCATGTAAGTTGACTTCTGAGGTCATAGATGATGTGATGGGCATGAATGATATAAGATGATGATAACATGATGATTTGATGATGTATGATGATGATGATGTTATCTATGATGTTATGCATGATGGTATGCATGATGTATATTATGTATGCATGTTGATATGTATGATGATTTGCATGATTATGTTAATGTTCCTATTATATATGTTTATCTTCCCGTGGCTTTACGTTGTATATTAATGAATGAAGAAAAGTATTATGTAACTTAAAGTGGAAGATAATGAAAAGAGGAACATAATGATAGAGTGCATGCATTAATGAAAGAGAAAGTATAGAAAGCCTTGCTAGCAATATGTACAGAGGTGCATGACTGTAAAATGTCGTAAGCTCAACTGCGTATGGTTTAGCTAACCCTTAAGGATACAGGTAGGGGTTCCAGCCTTTGTCACTGACCAACGATTTGGTACATTGTTTATAGTCATTACTCACCTCTGTGTTGGTATCAGGCTATGTGCGGTATGGAAACCATTTATGATCTTTGGCCAAGTACCCGAGTTATGCATAATGTTGGGGTGTATTATACAGTTGGTTTATAGTGATTACTTACCTCGGTGCTGGTGCCAGGCTTTGTGCGTTCTGGAAGTCATTTATGATCTTCGGCCCAGTACCCGAATTATGCATAATGTGGAGGTGTAGTATACAGTTGGGATCTTTGTCGCTTACCCCGGTGCTAGTGCCAGGCTATGTGCGGTATGGAAGTCAATTATGAACTTCAGCCCAGTACCCTATTTGTTTGGGGCATAGCTGACAACACCGGTCCAGATAGTGATAAAGAATGTGATAAAGAAAGAAAGAGTTAACGAAAGAATGTGATGAACAGTAAAGGAAGATAATAATGATGATATTATCTATGTGTATGTATAGTGCATAATCACGTACGATTGTAAAGAACGGTTTTAAAAGAAAAATAAAGTATGTTTGATTATAAAACTAGAACACACTCAGCAACACTGACTTAGTATGCATTTTTCAGTTGGTAGGTGAGCATTGCTGAGGATGGCGCGGGGCAGCTACTTGGCATTTTAGATGACATTCTTTGGTTTATTGTTTTTGTATTGTAATGCGAACAAATGAAATTATGTAACAAATGTTGTATTATTTTGCAAAAGCATTTTTTATGAAAATGTTGTTTTTAATGTTTCCGCTGCAACGTTTATTTCAAGTTAATGTAATTATATGTTTTATGAGAGATGATTTGCCAGCTGTAAGCGTCCCAGGAATGGGGCCTTACATAAACTCTCTCAATGCATCCAAGAACTCCATCTTTTAGCAAGAAATCCTCAAGAAATTCTTGTGAGGTTTTAATTTTTTATTATTTTCCTTACATTTCTTTTTTATTTTCTTTACCATTTGTAATAACCTCTCGGACATAACTACTTAGTCATCATGGTGAATAAGTATGGCAAACCCCCATCTTTGAGGTCTAAGTTGGAATTATTATATTTGATTCATTCATACATGTTTTTCTTGTTTTATTTTTAAGCCTTTTGAATACTAAATCAAGTCACCAACAACTTCAATATTGGAAGGCTTATGTTGAAGTTATATTTAAGAAATTTGAAGGCTTTCACACCTTAATTCTTTCATCTTTACAGAACACTAAGTGGTCTACAAATCAAGAAATGGATGAAACCAAACTGGGCCTCCAACTAATGTTAAAAGGCTTGTGTTATGGTATGAAATGGTGATGTTAAACTTTGGTACAACTAATCTTTCCGTCATACCCCAGTTGAACACTTAGTCAAATCACCTTTTGATGAAAACCATGTTAATTAAAAAATAAAAAAAACCACTTTTTAACCTTTGATCATTTTAATCTATGGTTGAGATTAATTAGTGGTATTTTAGTAAATTAATTAAAGACTTTAAGTATTTAACAAGACCTTAAAGGCATAATTGGAAGAACACACAATAATTAATTTGGTAACCACCACATATAACTAAACTATTCTTAAATTCACTCAAATCTTTTCTCTTTCCTCTCAACTCTCTCATCTCTTCTATTTAAAAGAAAATTATAAAATCAAATTAAATTCATTTTTGGTTTTACTGTGAATGAATAGTTTATTTTTCAGTTGATGTATGTTTATATAAATTCTATTTACCTATATTTAAGTAAGTCACATTTATGTATATGTGAGATTGTTGCAAGAAAGGCTAGGAATAGATGAGTTGTAATCACACCACTACTAAAAATCGTAAAAAAAATCTATCAAACTAAAAAGATAAGACTTTCTTCATATACATAAAATAAAATAATACAATACATTAAGTATAAAATTTAAATATGTAATATTAGTGATACATATATGTAACAACAGTGTTACGTGCATGTCATAGTAGTGTTACGTGTATCTAACAGCAGTGTTGTTGGAGCATATATTGTCATATATAGTGTGTCTGTCACTTGACGAATATTCTATGCTTAATGTAGTACACCTGATATGTTGTAAACACATGAAACTAAGTCATTCGCAGGAGCATATGCGAATGAGACTCAGTCGTACGACTGAGCCATGCAAATGGACCAGTCGTGCGACTGAGAGATGCTATTAGGCCATTCGTAAGACTAAACCATAAGTATTGTCCAGTCGTACGATTGAACCATACGCATGGTCCGATCATACGAATGAGCCTAGTCGCATTTGATATGCGCTGAGGCCTATAAATACCAGTTTCATTGTGTAGAAAGGTGAAGGAGGATGCGCGGGGCCTAGGTGATGCCGGATGAGAGGGGAGATCATGCTCGATCTCCCCTTGCCAAGAGTCATGATTCTTATGTTTAACAAGCTTGTAATCATTAGGTTTTATCAATGAAACCATTTTATTATTATTCGTTATCTTGTTTGTCTCTTTGTTTTGGTTTTGTTTCCTTTCGTCAAGAACACTCTCGGATGTCAACCGATCCAATGACTTCACAATTGGCATCAGAGTTGGTTACTACTAGAATGATCTAACACTCATTCTAGCAACCCGAGCTCTTGATTTCTGGATCTATTTCATGTTCTTTGACGTTAAACCCACTTCGTATTTTGCTCAGATATTGTTATGTGGTTGTTTCTTGGTTAAAATCGAACTCGGAACCACGTTCTTATCACCCTTGCGAATCTGATGTTGTCTATTTTGTTTCGGTTCATGTAAAATTCATCAGATTAGGGTTTTTGGAAGTCGTGGCGGCTGCAGATCTGAAAATCTACATGCAGATCTACTCATACGACTGGACCATGCGACTGGACCATTCGTACGACTGGACCGTACTAATGGACCATTTGTACGACTGGATCATGCTAATGGACCATTCATACGACTTGTCCATGCGACTGGACCAGTCTTATGTCAAGTCGTGCGACAGGACCAGTCTTATGTTCAGTCATGCTACTGGACCAGTCTTATGTTCAGTCATGCTACTGGACCAGTCTTATGTTCAGTCATGCTACTGGACCAGACATATGTTCATTCATGCTACTGGAACATTCTTATGTTCAGTTATGCTACTGGACTAGTCTTAGGTCAAGTCATGCTACTGGACCAGTCTTATGACTAGTTGCATGAGTTTATCATTTGTATCATCCATTCACACTAATGTGATATTTGTCCTCCATTTCATACGAATGAACGGTGTTCCAGACCAAAAAAAGGGTCTGGAACTGCCTTTTGCACAGATTTGAGGATGAGCAAAGCACATTCATCCTAAGGTTCTTTTGTCAAATAAGTTCGAGGGATACCCCATTATTCGTTGGACTTCCAGAATAGATGAATGTGGTTAGAACACGAAAGAAAGAAGAGAAGATGTCAGCAGTCGGTGCTGATTTTGTGGGGTAGTCAGGAGCATCTGACTATTTATGGGCCAATCAAGTTATACTTATCCACACAGAGAGGATTATGATTCTTAGGGGGAATCCATGTATTGAGAAATTGAAGACACAATCAGAAAGTGATGATGTGAGCTGGTTTCTGATGATGAATCTGAGTGGATGCTGATTTGTTTGAGATTGTCAGCTATGGATTGGAACCTTCTACTTTTTGCCCAATACACCGAATGAAGACGGCAGGAGAGCACAATGTTTATATATTGGGATAAGCCAAATTTGAGGGGGAATTTTTGCAAGTGTTAATGTTAATCAGGTTAGCCTGTGTGAAGATTGGAGCAATGGAAAACTATTCATGTAATTATCTGAAAAAATCAGTCATATGGGGAATCTTGCTGCTATGATGGTGTTCTGCAAAAGTAAACGAAAGCTATTGTGCCTAAATTCATTTTTAGGGATATTGTAGCAACCTGACGGATCAACAATGTTGGCTAATATGGTTTTTCGTTTTAATTTATTGGAAACCAGAGCAAAGAATGACTGAAGATTGTAAGGTGTTGTCTATTATACGCAAGCAACATCCAAGGGGGAATTTGTTAGAGCATATATTATCATATATAGTGTGTCCATCACTTGACGAATAGTCTAGGCTTAATGTAATACACTTGATATGCTGTAAACACATGAAATTGAGTCATTCATAGAAGCATAAGCGAATGAGACTCAGTCATATGACTGAGCCATTCTAATAGACCAGTCGTGCGACTGAGAGATGCTATTAGGCCATTCGTAAGACTGAACCATAAGTATGGTCCAGTCGTAAGATTGAACCATATGCATGGTCCAATCATACGAATGGACCCAGTCGCATCTGATATGGGCGGAGGCCTATAAATACCTGTTTCATTCTGTAGAAAGGGGAAGGAGGATGCCCGGGGCATAGGTGTTGCCGGATTAGAGGGAAGATCATGCTCGATCTCCCCTGCCAAGAGCCATGATTCTTATGTTCAACAAGCTTGTAATCATTAGGTTTTATCAATGAAACCATTTTATTATTGTTCGTTATCTTGTTTGTCTCTTGGTTTTGGTTTTGTTTCCTTTCGTCAAGAACATTCTCGGATGTCAACCGATCCAGGGACTTCACAACTGTTACATGCATGTAACATTTTTGTTACATATATGTAACAACAATACTAAGTATACATTTCTTCAGTTTTTTCTTAATGACCTAGATAACATTTCTTTCATCCTATTGGTCATCATCTTTACAGTTATCAAACTTACATATACATACATCACGAGTGAGTACATATATGTATCTTATCCAGAAATCCGTTTCCATATAGTTCATCTCCATCTTCATTAGGGTTACGTATACGTAATAGAGTTCATCATCTTCTTCTTCTTCAAATTGATGATCAGTTCCAACCATATGTAACCCTAGCCACCACCTGCTTTCAGTTCTTGGGTCATGCGGTAAATTCCATCAGGATTATGGTGGACCCGACAAAGGTTGAGGCAGTGATGGCGGACCCGGCATGTGTGATTAATTTTGGGGGAAGTTGGGATGACCACTTACCGTTAGCTGAATTCTCATACAACAACAGTTATCATGTCAATATTGGTATGTCACCTTATGAGATGTTATACGGTAGGAGATGCAGAACACCCGTTTGTTGGGGTGATATTGGTCATAAAGAGTTAGGGAGCGTCGAGGTGATCGAGGCTACGACTAAGAAACTTGAGAGGATCGAAGCCTTCATGAAGGCAGCCAAAGATAAACAGAAGTCATATACTGATAAAAGACGCAGACCGATAGAGTTCCAGGTGGGTGACCAGGTTATGTTGAAGGTCTCACCTTGGGAGGGTATCATCCGCTTCTGAAAGCGGGGCAAGTTGAGCCCGAGATACATAGGCCCTGCACCACCCAGGGTGTGAGCCGCCCGAGAAGCAAGCTATTACAGTTCCGAATCATTGCTCAAGTAGGAGAGGTGGCCTATAGATTGAAGTTACTGGATGAGTTAAGTGGAATTCACCCGACATTCCACGTATCTCATCTAAGGAAGTGCTTGGCAGAGGAGGATATGATTGTTCCACTGGAGGATATCAAAGTAGACGAATGGCTAAATTATGTGGAGCAACCAGTGGCAATCATCGATCGAAAAGAGAAGAGGCTGAGAAATAAAGTGGTTCCTCTTGTGCGTGTACAGTGGAAGCACAGGAAAGGATCCGAGTCAACATGGGAAACTGAAGAAGAAATGAGATAGCATAAACCACGTTTGTTCGAGGAATAACAAGTTTCAGGAACGAAACCTATATAAGGGGAGTAGACTTGTAATACCCGGAAATTTTCTTTAAATCCGAAAAAAGAAGAAAAAGAAATAAAGTCCAAAGTCGGGGGGACCAAACTTGCCAAAACGCGGAAAAGTTACAAAGAGAAGGAGAATAAGAGGGGAGGGCAGCCCACACCCTCCCCAGATCTCCAAAATTTTGCCACATAAAGGAAGGGAAGAGTGAAAAGGGAGAAAAGAGAGGAAAAGGTTGGTTTGGGTTGATTCAAGAGAGCAAAGTCGTCATGTAGAGGGTCCAATTGAAGCTCTACTTCTCGGTGTGGTTTGTGTGAGTTCTAGGACCCCTCTTTTACATGTTTTTGAATGGTTTTGGGGCTGGAACACATATGAAAATCGGGTTTTTGAAGTGTGTGTGGGTGTGTTTGACCCGTTTGTGTAGGTGTGTGTATGATTCGTTTGGGTCTTGCTTTTGAGCTTGTGTGTGCTTGAATGGTGTTGTGGTATGCATTCCTAAGGTTTATGATGGTTTATTTGGGCTTAGAATGGGTTTGGATGAGCTTAGAGGTCGAAAATGGCACATTGGGTTCGGGATGAACTGCATTCTGCATCAACTAGGGCTAGGCGACCAAATGAAGGCCATACGACTAAATGAGGTGCGATTAGGGTTCATTCGCACGATTGAGAGTTCATTCGCACGATTGAGAGTTCATCGCACAATTGAGAGTTCATTCGCACGATTGGGGGCCAGTCGCATGGGGAGTCATGCGACTGAGGGTCCAGTCGCATAAGTGCTCATCCGCATTAGCTTCATCCACATGAGCTCTATTCGCATTAGCTCCAAAAGGTGCGGTGCATCGTTATTGAAGGTCTATGATAGGCCTAGGTCCAGTACCAGGAACTGAAGGGTATCGCACATGGTAATGGTACACCTAAACTTTACCTTAGGTACAATGACCAGGAGGTGTTGTGCACCGTTATAGAAGGTCTATGATAGGCCTAGGTTCAGTACCATGAACAAAAGGGTAAAGTTTATGGTTTGATGGAAAGAAATGATGTAACGATGAAAGAATGTGAAAGTTAACGACGTACGATGAATTAACGAAAATTAATGAATGAATGAACGATGAAGATAATAATGATATTATCTATGTGTTCGTATGATGTATGATTGCATGAAACTAATAAACGGTTTTAACAAAAGAAAAGTATGTTTTTTTATAAAACAAGAACTCATTCAGCAATGCTGACTTTTATGTGTTTCCAGTTGGAAGGTAATGGTTGCTGAGGATGGCACGAGGCGGCTACTCGGCTCTTTTGGATGGCATCCATATTTATAATGCTTTTGTGATGTAATGCAACTTGGGTTTGTAATTGGATTACGATGTATTATTTTGCAAAAGCTGTTATATTGAAATGGAATGTTTTGTTTAAATGTTTCCGCTGCAATATTTTTACATAATATGATGAAAATATATGTTTTATGTGCAATGATTTACCTTCTGTAAGCGTTCCAGGAACGGGGCCTTACAAGTTGGTATGAGAGCCAAAGTTTAAGTGAAAACGGTAAATTTTCAATATAAACCATAACTTAAACTGAGAATGGGACGGAAAGGGAAGGGATGCCAATCTGAGTAGCTGCGTGCCATCAGGTATTTTCTTTAATGTTAACCAGTATTATGTGCGCATGGTATGTGGTTATGTGTTGTTTATAGATTTAAATACTGATGTAGTCAGGACAGGTAATGCTTGGGGTATGAAGAGTAAAGTAAGTGGCTAATCACAACTAGCCACAGTAATTAGAGACTTACTATACTTGACATAAGCTGAGCTGTTTCCTTGAACGACCGTGTTGGTGTTTGAATCTTTCAGTGTGCGTGTGAATGGTCGGTGGTAGATCTTTGAAAGCCTCTCGTGGTGGAGGTGGTGGTGGACGTGGTGCTGGACCACGGGTCACAAGAGGTAAACCCAGAGTCGAAAAGGTGGTTCATGAAGAACCCGAGACCCCTCATCCGGAGGGTGGTGATAAGAGTGCAAACTTGAGGGAGTCGGTGAAAGAGGCGGTGGTTGAAGAGGTGTATCAGGTCATGCAGGAAATCTTACCATCTGTAGTGACCGAAGTTATCAAGGCTGTATGGGAAGGGGAAAGGAAAGAGAGGAATAGGTCCTCGGGAGGACGGGAGCAACCGGAGCCTGAAACGGTTCTCTCTGATGATGAAGAAGAGGAGGAGGAAGAAGAGCTCGTGTAGGAGGTGACACAAGGCTGTAACTATGGGGCATTTCAATGATGCAAGCCCCCTACTTTTGATGCAAATGGCACTGGTGCTGCTGCTCACCGATGGTTGAGAGAAATAGAAGTTGTTTTAAATATCAGCGAGTGCCGGGAGGACCAAAAGGTGAAGTTTGCTTCCCATTCTTTTGTGGACTCAGCGTTATGCTGGTGGGACAATATTGTCCAAGCTGAGGGTAGTCGGGCAATCGGGTGAATGAGATTGTCTGAACTGAAGAAGATGGTGATTGAGGAGTTCTGTCCTCATAGAGAAATGGATAAGGTTGAGAGAGAATTCCTGCAACTGGAGGTGAGAACCATGACACACCAGCAATACACCACAAAGTTCAATGAGATGGCACGTCTAGTGCGGTTCAGGTGACGCCTCTATCACGGAAGGTTAAGAGGTACATACAGGATTTGCCAGCTGATATTCGCAGGCATATGATCGCTGCCCGACCGAGCACGTTTAGGTCGGCGGTGGATTTAGCAGGGAGGTTATATAATGAGAGGGTTGTAGTGGTGGTGGCTGAAGGTAGCAGGAAGGGTGGAGCTGATCGAAACTGGCAGGGGAAGAGGTTTGGTCGCGGTGATGCCTTGACGGGTAAAAAGAAGGCATGGGTGGAGGACCGTCGTGTGGTCACATCGGGTGCAGGTATGAAGAAGTGTGGTAGGTGTGCGAGAGAGCATAGTGGGGAATGTAGGCTGGGGTTGAATGTGTGCTTCAAATGTGGGAAGGCGGGGCACATGGCAAGGGAATGTCGTACGGTCCGGTGCTTTAACTGTGGTGAAGAGGGTCACATAAGTAAGTATTGTAAGAAGCCAAGGGCTGAGGGTTCCGGGGTGAAGAAGACAGGAGGTGAAGGACCGAGGGCAAGCACCAGGGCATTCACTATGACACGGGAGGAAGTTAGGACGGACCCTGATGTCGTGTCCGGTACGTTTCTGGTGAACCAAACTTTAGCTTCTGTGTTATTTTATTCGGGTGCCAGTAAAAGTTTTATTTCTGCTGCTTTTTGTGTTAAGTTGTCTGTTAGTAGTAGACGTGTTGATGCGCCCTTTGATGTAGAAACTGCAATAGGTAAGTCTACAAGGATTTCTGAGATGATAGAGAGCTGTGATGCGGAACTAGAAGGTCATAAGTTTTCGGTTAGACCGTTCATGATGACCTTAGGTGGTTTCGATTTGATTCTTGGGATGGATTGGTTAGCGAACTTCGAGGCGAACATTGTGTGTCGCAAGAAGATGATTCGTTTGACAGCGCCTGATGGGAGTTCGGTGACGATTTATGAGGATCAGGTCACGACGATCCCGAAAGTGATCTCTATGGCATTGGCGGGAAAGTGTATGAGGCATGGATCTAGCGCCTACTTGGCTTATGTAAAGGATGTGGATACGCCAACACCACAACTGTCTGATGTACCGGTTGTATGTGACTTTCCAGACGTGTTCCCAGAGGACTTACCAGGAGTGCCACCTGACAGAGAGATCGAGTTTCAGATTGATCTAATACCGAGTGCCCAACCTGTTGCCAAGGCACCATATCGGTTGGCTCCGACGGAGATGAAAGAGTTGATGGAGCAGTTGCAAGAGCTGCTTGATAAGGGGTTCATTAGACCGAGTATTTCTCCTTGGGGTGCTACGGTCCTGTTTGTGAAGAAGAAAGACGGTAGTATGAGAATGTGTATTGACTACCGGGAGTTGAACAAGTTGACAGTGAAGAACCGATACCCCTTACCGAGAATAGACGATTTGTTTGATCAGCTTCAAGGTGCCTGTTGGTTTTCAAGGATCGACCTTCGATCTGGCTACCATCAGTTGAAGGTGAAGGAGCATGACATCCCTAAAACAGCTTTTCACACGCGTTACGGTCACTACGAGTTTCTCGTTATGTCATTTGGTTTGACCAATGCCCCAGCTGCTTTTATGGATCTGATGAACCGTGTGTGTCGGCCAATGTTGGATAAATCAGTGATTGTGTTCATTGATGATATTCTGATTTATTCGAAGAGCGAGATCGAGCACGCCTGTCACATTCGGGAGGTTTTGGAGACACTGAGAAAGGAGAAGCTATACGCCAAGTTCTCTAAGTGTGCATTTTGGTTGCACGAAGTTCAGTTCTTAGGTCATGTGGTAAATCCCGACGGGATTATGGTGGACCCGGCAAAGGTGGAGGCAGTGATGCAGTGGAAGTCTCCTAAGACGCCATCCGAAATTCGTAGTTTCTTAGGTTTGGCGGGCTACTACAGAAGATTCATCCAAGACTTTTCCAAGATCGCTTCTCCACTAACCAAGTTAACCTAGAAAGATGTGAAGTTTGTATGGGGTCAAGCTCAAGAGAAGGCATTCGAAGAATTAAAGACGAGATTGACTCAAGCTCTTGTTCTATCATTACCCGATGGAAGTGAAGATCTAGTGGTTTATTCTGATACTTCCTACTTGGGTTTGGGGTGCGTGTTAATGCAGAGATGGAAGGTTATAGCCTATGCATCCCGACAGTTGAAGGTTCATGAGGTCAATTATCCTACTCATGACTTGGAGCTAGCAACCGTGGTCTTTGCACTAATGATTTGGAGGCACTATCTTTACGGGACAAAGTGCACCATTTTCACTAACCACAAGAGCTTGAAGTACTTCTTTGAGCAAAAAGATCTGAACATGAGGCAGAGACGGTGGCTGGAACTTATAAAGGACTATGACTGCGAGATCCAATACCATCCGGGCAAAGCCAATGTGGTGGCGGACGCCCTTAACAGAAAAGAGAGACCCGAGCCGATTCGGGTGAAAGCGTAACATTTAATCATGACCTCTGATGTGATGAAGCAAGTTAAAAAGTTTCAAGATGAGGCATTAAAGGAAGATCATCTTAACTTGGAAAGAATGAGAGGTCTGGTTGCAGAATTGGGTGAAAACACATTTGGTGTTAGAACCCGGTTTGGACGAATGTGGATTCCTCGTTTTGGGGATCTACGTATGAAGATCATGGATGAAGCTCACAAGACTCGATACTCCATTCATCTCGGTGCTACAAAGATGTACCAAGATATGAACAAAGATTATTGGTGGCCGGGTATGAAGCGTGATGTGGTGGAGTATGTGAGTAAGTGCCTTACTTGCTTGCAAGTGAAGGCCGAGCATCAAAAGCCGTATGGAAAGATCCAACCTTTGGATATACCAGAATGGAAGTGGGAGCATATCACCATGGATTTCATTACGAATCTGCCACGTACTCCGAAAGGGTATGATGCTATATGGGTGATTGTTGACCACTTGACGAAGAGTGCTCACTTCCTACCGATTCGCGAAACATATTCATCTGAAAGGTTGGTTGATCTGTTCATCACGGAAATTGTAACTCGTCATGGTGTGCCGGTGTCTATTGTATCTGATCGTGACATCCGGTTTACCTCCAAATTCTGGAAGAAATTCCACGACGCCATGGGGATAAGGTTACATATTAGCATGGCTTATCATCCCCAGACTGATGGTCAGTCAGAAAGGACCATTCAGATATTGGAGGACATGCTTCGGGCATGTGTGATTGATTTTGGGGGAAGTTGAGACGACCACTTACCATTAGCTAAATTCTCATACAACAACAGTTATCATGTCAACATTGGTATGCCACCTTATGAGATGCTATACGGTAGGAGATGTAGAATACCCGTTTGTTGGTGTGATATTGTTCATAAAAAGTTAGGGAGCGTCGAGGTGATCGAGGCTACGACTGTGAAGCTTGAGAGGATCAAACCCTTCATGAAGGCAGCCAAAGATAGACAGAAGTCGTATGCTGATAAAAGACGCAGACTGATTGAGTTCCAGGTGGGTGACCGGGTTATGTTGAAGGTATCACCTTCGAAGGGTATCATCCGCTTCCGAAAACGGGGCAAGTTGAGCCCGAGATACATAGGCCCTTTCCGAATCATTGCTCAAGTAGGAGAGGTGGCCTATAGATTGGAGTTACCAGATGAGTTAAGTGGAATTCACCCGACGTTCCACGTATCTCATCTAAGGAAGTGCTTGGCAGAGGAGGATATGATTGTTCCACTAGAGGATATCGAAGTAGACGAACGGCTCAATTATGTGGAGCAACCAGTGGCAATCATCGATCGAAAAGAGAAGAGGCTGAGAAATAAAGTGGTTCCTCTTGTGCGTGTACAGTGGAAGCACAGGAAAGGATCCGAATCAACGTGGGAAACTGAAGAAGAAATGAGGCAGCATTACCCACGTTAGGAATAACATGTTTCGAGGACGAAACCTATATAAGGGGGGTGGACTTGTAACACCAGGATATTTTCTTTAAAGCCGACGAAAGAAGAAAAATAAATAAAGTCCAAAGTCGGGGGGAACCAAACTTGCCAAAACGCGAGAAAGTTCGGAAGAGAATGAGAATAAGAGGGGAGGGCAGCCCACACCCTCCCCACATCTCCAAAATTCTACCACATAGAGGAAGAGAAGAGAGAAAAGGGAGAAAAGAGTGAAAAAGGTTGGTTCGGGTTGATTCAAGAGAGCAAAATCATCGTGTAGCGGGTCCAATCGAAGCTCTACTTCTCGGTGTGGTTTGTGTGAGTTCTTGGACCCCTCTTTTACATGTTTTTGAATTGTTTTGGTGATGGAACACATCTGAAAATTGGGTTTTTGAAGTGTGTGTGTGTGTGTTTGACCCGTTTGTGTAGGTGTGTGTATGTGTATGATTCGTTTGGGTCTTGCTTTTAAGCTTGTGTGTGCTTGAATGGTGTTGTGGTATGCATTCGTAAGGTTTAGGATGGTTGATTTGGGCTTAGAATGGGTTTGGATGAGCTTGGAGGTTGAAATTGGCACATTGGGTTCGGGATGAACTGCATTCTACATCAGTTAGGGCTAGGCGACCGAATGAAGGCTATACGGCTGAATAAGGTGTGATTGGGGTTCATTCGCACGATTGAGAGTTCATTCGCAGGATTGAGAGTTCATTCGCACGATTGGGGGCCAGTCGTATGGGGAGTCATGCGACTGAGGGTCCAGTCGCATAAGTGCTCATTCGCATTAGTTTCATTCGCATGAGGCCTATTCGCATTAGCTCCATTCGCATAAGGACTCATCCGTATTAAGTCCATCCGCATGAGGTCATTCGCATGGGTGTTCATCCGCATTGGTGTTCATCCGCATTGGTCTAATCACATGATGTTTATTCGCATGGAGGCCATGCGACTGAAGGGTGTCCATACGCCCGAATAGGGTTGTTGTACCCGAGGGAAAGCATAGTTTAATCACTAACATTCAGGGGAAAGTGCATATGTAAGTTTTGACGTGGAACTTCCCGTAAGTTAATGTAAGATGATTGTAGAGGCCTTAGAGGTTATGTTGGGCATGATGATGATGTTGCATGTTTATGCATGATGTATGTGATGTTATGTATGATGATGATGATTGTGTATGTTGATGTTCCTGATTATGATGAATGTTTATCTTTCTTGTGACTTTACGTGTTACGTTAATGAATGAATTGAAAGTATTATGTAACGTAAAGTGAAAGATAATAAAAAGAGGAACATGATGAATGCATGCATTAATGAATGATGAAAGTAAAGAAAGTCTTGCAAGCCTTGTATGTCGGGACACGCCATTGAAAGGTGTTAGCCCAACGGTGTGTGGGTTCGCTACCCCCGGAGGATACACATCGGGGTCTTTCTTTGTGATTGACCATTTGTATAGAACCATTGTTCCATACCCTAGGTACTGTGACCAGGAGGTGCGGTGCACTGTTAATGAAGGTCTGTGATAAGCCTAGGTCCAGTACCAGGAACAGAAGGGTATCGCACATGGCAATGGTACTCCTAAACTATACCTTAGGTACTGTGACCAGGAGTTGTTGTGCACCATTATAGAAGGTCTATGATAGGCCTAGGTCTAGCACCATGAACAGAAGGGTAAAGTTTATGGTTTGATGGAAAGAAATGATGTAATAATGAAAGAATGTGAAAGTTAACAACGTACGATGAATTAACGAAAGTTAATGAATGAATGAACGATGAAGATAATAATCATATTATCTATGTGTACGTATGATGTATGATCGCATGAAAGTAATAAACGGTTTTAACGAAAGAAAAGTATGTTTTATTATAAAACTATAACTCATTCAGCAATGCTGACTTTTATGTGTTTCTAGTTGACAAGTAATGGTTGTTGAGGATGGCACGAGGCGGCTACTCAGCTCTTTTGGATGGCATCCATATTTATAATGCTTTTTTGTGATGTAATACAACTTGGGTTTGTAATTGGATTACAATGTATTATTTTGCAAAAGATATTATATTAAAATGGAATGTTTTGTTTAAATGTTTCCGCTGCAACATTTTTTCGTAATATGATGAAAATATATGTTTTATGTGCAATGATTTACCAGCTGTAAGCGTTCCGAAAACGGGGCCTTACAA
>BJCM01267118.1:1276-13673 GCA_018326385.1 Flaveria bidentis | reverse complement strand
TCCAGTTCATTGCAGGACACTTATTTTAATGAGAACTGTAAGAACCGTTTATGGCCTTTGATTAAATGAATGTGTGGACAAGATTAAAGGGGGCATTGAACTATTTTGATTAGTCAAGTTAATGTTGAATATTATATTAAAAGGGATTATTGTAACTTTACCCTAACACCGGCTATGGAAACACCGATGTTTGCGGGAAATTACCGTGAAATCTTCCGAACAAAATAGATGATACTCGGGTAGCATCATTCAAATTCCACAAAAATACCAAAAATCTACATTCTGTAAATTCATGCGGAGAGACGATAGTTGGATCGATCAAAGCACTAGTATAGATCGTTGAGGTATGTTCGTTTTAAACATTGTTGTGTCGATTGAGTGAAGGATTGAGTATGATTCTGAAATGTGGGTTGATTGTACATGCAATACCGTTGTTGTTGTTGATTGATTGTAAATTTTGCTTGTTTTAAGAGGTCATCATATGCGGATTAGGTTTATGTTTAATTAGGGGCTTTTTTTTGAAGAGGTCATCATATGTAGATGGTTGAATGAAATCAGAGTAGGGAATTTATGACATATATCTATTTGATCTTTTAGGGTTTTAAAATGAAGGATTATTAATAATAAACAAGTGTAAGGGAAGGTCTGTTATTGCTGATGGTCTAAAAATGATAAATGCCTACATACGTTTTATTAGGGTTAGTTTTCGTATATGTAAACATGTGTTGTGTTGTATACAGGGTATGAAGTTATGAGTTCCCTTAGTTTGTTATACATTGCTTGTTGTGTTGTATACAGGGTATGAAGTTATGAGTTCCCTTAGTTTGTTATACATTGCTTATGTTTGTTAAATAAATGTGTATGGGGCATATGAAGACAACATATATGTATTTGATAAGCATATTGAGTAAACATTGAGTAGAACAACATGGGCTATAATTTAGGAATTGAGTTTAGGCGAAAGTTGCAAGTGTTATTTAGATTAGAAACTGTAAATAAATATATGTTAGTTGTTGTAAATGTGGTTATTCATGAATTAATAAGTTAGTTCTGTGTGAGAGTGACCGGTCAAAATCTCTATTTTGATGATCTTTAAATCGTTGTGTTGTTTTACATATAGGTAAATGTTATGTAAAATAACATTATGTCACTATCTACACAATATATATAAAACGTTAGAACTAAAGTAATAAAGATCAGATGTGATTGTGTACAGGGGTATATTAAAGAAATTAAAACAATATGTTAATGATGTCAAATGCAGGTGTTCTTTGCTTCAGGACGATTTGATTCGTTAGGTTGGTGTGGCTATAAAGGATGTCGTCAAGTAAGTTATTACGCTATTATGTTTTCTAAATTATCATAACATGTAAATATGTGTGGTTTATGATTAAGTTGTTTGTCGTTTATTAAGAAAGAAGAAGTGGACGTATAGCCTATAAATCTTCATTTAGCAGATTTAAGAACGATGTTGAAACTGCAATTGATATCGATGATCCAGATGAGACTATAAATTAAGTTGCAGGTAGAATCGTTGGATTTATTTGTGGTAAAAGTTTACTATATTACTTATTCTAAATTTATTTAAAAAGTAATAAAAATTAATAAATATAAATAGATGATTATCTGAATGTGGTAGACACTAATGATTCGATGGCAGTGAAAAAGAAAATAAAACGGAACAACCTTAATGATTGGTGTTTCAAACAATACGAAGAATTTTTAAGTAAGTATGTTATTAAAATTATATTATATGTTAATATCTTTCATATTATGGTTTTTAGTAGACGTTTAATAATATAATATAACTATAATTATGTGTTATGATGCAGGGAAAGAATCAAGAGGTGATATAATCGTTGATAAAAGAAATAATGTAAAAACAAGTGTTCATAAGATGATTGGTGAAAAAGGTAAAAAGGGACGAAGATAGATCAGGTAGAATTTGGTATCATATATTCATTTTATACTTTAAGGATTCATACTTACATAGTTACATTACTGTTTCTTTGCTGAAATAGATATGGTGAAAAGACTAAAAATTGAATAGGCAAAATCAGTGATTGTTATTAGTGATCGTAAGAGTAAAGCTTCAATTAGTGGAAATGTAAATTCTGGCGAATCTTTTAGTCAAAAAAGAAAGAAAAGAATTGTAAAGAAATTGACTAAGGGAAGTCTATCAGGTTATACATTATTTATAGTTTTACATATATGTTAAACTATTTTGTAATAAATAATAGTTTTTTCCTAACATGAAGAATGAAGATACAAAAACCAGAAAGCTTTAAATTTAATAAAAAGAAGACTCATGACATGAAAGGTATGGTTTGAAAATAATTCATTTAATTATATGTATAAACGTACCCGGAATTTAATATAAATGATTTCCATTTAGCCATTGTATATCGGTAGTTTGGGACTAATGTTTCCGGAAGGTTGTTGTTTTCAAAAGTGAAATTAGATGGGAATGACCATTAGGTTTTAATAAATTGTCAATAGTATATTCACTTTTAGGTATAGCAAAGATTATGATGAAGTTGGTATATATATATATATATATTTACATATGAGTAAAATTCAATAATTTAAAAATATAAAGTAAATTCAATAATTTAAAAATATGAAGTAAGATTTGTTTATGATATGCAGATTTGGATAACAAAATGCTTAATAAAGGAAGTGTGGAAAAAAGGAAAATAGACAATACCAAAGGTAATTATTTTTATAAGTATAAGAAAGTTATTTTCGGTTTAATATTATATGTAAAATATATAGTAAGATGACATGGTTTTACAAACCTGTAGATTTGAATGAAGTAATGAGTGATAGTGGCGGGGAAAATCTGAAAAGAAAGAATATTAAGGGGGGAGCTAATTGGTTCGGGATCAGAACTAGGTCGTCACCCAAACAATTTTACCTGGGCATACTTGCTCTTAAGAAGAAACATAGAGATGAAGTTCGTATGATGGGTTTTGGCAGACTGTTAACATGGAGGGTTGATGGAATTCCAGCGAAGTTGGGGCATTATGTGGTGGATGTATTAAATACAGAAACAATGGAGATGCAGACAGAGACGGGCTTTATTGATCAATTGTGATAGTATACATAAGCTTCTAGGGGTACCAAATGAAGGCTTGGATTTAACTTTGATGGGAAAACAAGAATGTTGGACACCTATTGCCGTTCAGTGGAGGAGTAGGTATAAAAGCAAAATGATTGGTAAACAAGATATTGTGAGGATGATAATTGAATCTAATGATGATGACGGGATCATGTTCAAAAATGATTTTATTGTTTTGTTTACTAACACACTTGTTGAGTGTCATGTGAATGGTAAGTGTATGTTAGAGATTGTTGATCTCATAACTGCGGATATGGACATGGGCAAAATTAATTGGTGCAATTACGTAGTTGCTAAGATTAAGAAGTGTAAAAGGAAATGGAGAAGGAGGGATCTAGAATCACACTTTCGTGGAGCCTTGTCGATTTTGACGGTACGTATAATAATGCTTTTTGAATAATCAATGTGATGTACAATAATGTTTATGATACATTGTTTGACAATTGAATAAAAAAATAGTCAGTTAAATAATCGTTTTTTGTTTAATAACATACACATTATGATATTTTGATTTTTTAATTAAATTTATCATCATAAATTTGATTTATTGGGTTTTTAATGCAGCTTTTATACGCAGATGCAACAATTTGTCGTGGTTTTGACGATGAACGCACAATGAGTCCGTTAAAATTTTGGACATTTAAAAATCTTAGAAGGAGAGAGGAGATGGAGATAGAAAATGGTGGATTTGGCAAAGGAGCCTTGCAGAACTTGTATAATTATAGTGATTCAATGTCGGGCAGCTCGGTTGATGATGATAAAGATAGTGACAAAAGTGATTTTAAGATAACGGATTCATTACTGAAAGTTATATATCATGACCTACATGATGGTATCTATATATGATAAATTAGTTAGGCAGTGTGATTGGATTAATTTAATTCCATATTGTGGACACATTTATAAGCATATAACAAACACTAATATATGATATGTGGAACTTCATTAACATGAATAGGTGTTACAATTGGTTAATGGATATTTACATCTATGTATAATAGTTTATTAAAAAAGGCTATAAATTATGAGATATGCGTTGTTTTTGTTACTAAAAAATTTGTTGATTATGTATCTTGAGAATACATATTTATTCTAGATGATATTTATTTTTTTTGGCAAGGTTAAAATTGCAAAGACGAAGATGATGTTGGATTCTATTATGACAAAGAAGGAAAATTTTGAGAAATTAATCGTTGAAATTTTCAACGAGCATCCAAAATGTTTTGATGTACAAGAGTTGAAAGAAAGATACGAGGGATGTTTCATAAGTCGTGTAAATTTGGATGAGTTTAGTGGGGATGGTGGAGAACAAATGGAAAAAGATATTAGACGCGTTGATGAGAACATAAACGATGATGAGAACATAAACTTTGAGAGAAGCAACGACGAAGTAACAAAGGCAAAACACTCGTTGGCTGTGATTAATTCAAGTAGTGAGAGTCGAATGGTCTTATACACAGGGGTAGATGACCCAAATATTTCTACGATGTAGGCAGTGTGCAAATTTGTTGATTGGGTAGAGGATAGTATAAAGAAAAATACATTTGGGGTATGAAGTTTAGTTGTAATGATTTGAGAACACCGGCACCAAATTTTAGTCTGGGATTGACTCAAGATTTTGAAGAAGCAGAAAAAAATGTTACACGTGATTGTGATAATGATCCAAAATTGGGAGAATTTATATGTGAAGATAGGAGTAGGCCGTGTAGGGTGAAGAAAGTTGCACATGTAAATCGATCACCGTACAAAATTAGGCCGATTGACATGAAGAAAGGTATTTCTGAGGAAGAACGTAAAGTTTGGAGCTACCTTATGAGGGGACTTGAGAAAGATAGGTAATTTAAGATCATTTTATATAATCATGAAATTGACATTGACATGTTAATTGATATGCAAGAATACTTGGTCTAATTGAGTTAATATAAATGTAGGGTGAACGTAGACAGAGAAGAGGACGAACAGAGGGAAATCGAAAATGAATTTCAGTACGTATTTATAGTATTTGTCATTTAGAAAATGCTTATAATTATTATTAATTGATTATGCGTATAACTTGTATTGGTTATTACTTATCATTTTGATGTATTTACACAAGGGATGATGTATTCGAGACAAAGAACGGTGTTATTACGAAAAGATTTTTGTTGATATCATTACAAGATGAAGTAAGGCTTGTGTCGAACGTTATTGACTGCTGGGCCGCGGTTCTAAACTTTGAAGAAAGGAACAGGAGCAGAGAATCTGAATATAGGTTGTTCGTGCACACCGGTGTAATAGTAAGTAATTACGTTTCAAGTTAATATATTGTGATCTTTGTTTATTTTGTCATAATACAATAATGTAATGACAAACTGATGTAGACCGATGCACTTCTTTGGGACTCAAGACTTGATGATGATATGAGATTTAAAGAGTTCGAAAACAATTTGAAGACATTTATTGATGGATATGATAGTGACTACAGATTAAGTGAATATGATATCATCATGTTCCCAATCTTGGAGAATGAACACTACTACTTAGTGTGCTTTGATTTGCATTATTCAGCAATAGAAGTAATAGACAACGTACATGAGTTCAGATACTTTGTAAGAATTCAGGATGATGTGTGTTATCATAAGAAGAGCACCGTTAACAAAGTGGTAAGAATTACTTACATTACCTACCTATGACATATATATATATATATATATATATATGTATATATATATATGTATTTTAGAGTTACTTTATTTCATTAATTTGTATATTAAACTTCCATATCTTATATGACCATAAGTTGAATATGTGAAGGTTGTTGGGGAGGTGTTTTTTGTTAATTGTATAAGTTTACGTATATGGAAATGTTGGGAACACAAGTAACCTATTCTTGTAAAGATAATAATTGTCGATTTTACATATAGGTTATTACTGGTTACGTACTTGTTACGTAGGTGTTATGTGTAAATTTATATTAAGACAAATTGGTGATTTAAAAAAAGAATTACCCCTATTAAAGGTTGATGTTAATCGTGGAATTTGAATATTATATATATGTAGATAACAGATAAAATATCTCTATGAATATTGCATTTGAAATTATTAATTTATTTATTTGATGAATTATATTCACTTGCGTGAGCACTAATATCATGTGTTCCTTGTTAATGGCAGAAACATATTTTTGTTGAGTATTTGCGTCGAGTAGGCAACATGAAGTACATCCCAATGTCTAGATCAATCCATCAGAAGAAACATCTAGCATGGGCTATAATTAACAACCCAATAGATTGTGGGGTGTTTGTTATACGTGATATGGAAACATATATGGGAAGTAAGGTGAGAGGATGGACATGCGGATTCTTAAAGGAAGGACCGAGACAAGATGGTCAATTAAGGAAGCTTGGGGTGAAATATGCATATCGTATCGTGCTATCAGAAGCTAACAAACACAAGGATAAGAGAATGTTTGAGTCCAGTTGTTAAGTAATATCAGGTTATTTCCACTGGAATGTGGGTGATAAAATAATGCTACTGTTTTTTTGTGGGTATTTGATCTTATAATATGTTGGATTGTTTATGATTGTTTCATGTTCGTGGATTCTAAAACATTATTACTTATATCTATGATCAGATAATTTTTATATGTTATTTTGTGGGAAAGTATACCATTGTAAAATGAATCAAGTTAAATAAGAATTTGATGGTTGTTAATTAAATGTTATGAAGAAATGCTAAGAATGAGTGATTAATAATGATTTTTAGGTATTATATTATTATGGTTAACATGTATGTAAATTAGGTTTTGTTTTGTGTAATATAAAATTGAAGGAAGTAAAAAAAAGTTTAAGGTTAAATGCAAATTAAAAAATTAAGACTAAGCTGAAAGTCTTATCAACTAATTATTTGTATGTAAGGTATGTTGTGGTAACTTACATACATGTAAAAATAGTAGGCAAAGTTATGTTCTTTATGTGTACGTATATGTAAAAAGTATATAAACATGGTTCTTATCAAATAAATAGTTTTATGTAAACAAATATAACACCTAGGTAACAAGTACATAACCAGTAATTACTTATATGTTTTATAATAAAAGAGGATTAATCTGAAGGTGGTGTAAATAAAACATGTTTGTTCTTTATATATATGCATATGTAAAAAATTATATACACATGGTCCTTATCAACTAATTAGTTTTATGTAATGTATATTGTGATAACTTACATACATGTAAAAATAATAGACAAATTTATGTTCCAAGTTAAGAAACTAATCCCACATATTTATTACAAAAATAGCTGAGTATCACACAAATTGGAACATCGTACTTAAAAGAAACCATAAAGATAGAACATCTTAAACAAATAAACGAGAAATCATCTAATGGGATTACTACTGATCTTCATCCTCAATCACCTCCAAATTTTGATGTTCGTTGGCCTGCTTTTTCTTCAAAGGACAATTACGAGAGTCATGATTATTGGTGTATTTACGACATGTCGTGCACAACCTCTTTGGTTTTTGACTTTTGGTAATTGCTTTCTCGCTAGGACCAATCAATTGTCTACACGTACCACTACCTTTGTTGCGTATTCCCTGTGGAGGATTGTAAGATAAATCCTCTTCCTGTGATTGGCCAACCAAATCTTCAATAACAACCCCCTTGTTTTGGCGGGTACTTAAGTATGGAACATCTTGATAAATTTATTCTTTTATTTGTTTCATTTTAGTAACAAACATCCTAACACGTTCTGTATCACCCTCCAAACGTTCTGTACATATTTCAACTAATTCAAAAACCTCATTCGTTAGCCACATCTTTCACCGGTAACCACACCATATCTGTTGGATAGACTAAAAATGTTATCAGGTAAGGCATTAGTCATCGATCTTTTAGAAATATACTGTCCAGGAATATGATTAATGTTTTGATTTTTGAAAACACAGAATACATGTCGGCATAAATACCCAATCCTTCTAAACATCATAAATGAACACGTGACGGAATGATCTGACAAATCCAATGTCACCTGAAAAAATAAAAAAAGTTATCAACGTAAAGATATAGTTAACACTACTAAGACTTGGTACATGATGAAATAACTACTTACTTTGAACTCACCAACCAAACCACAACGATCTTTGTTCTGAGACACAACATAAGACTTAACACCATTAACTTCTTCACAAGTAGATATAGAGCACATCCAAACGGATTTGAAAATATCCTTCTGAACATCATCGAAAATATTACGGGTGTAAACCTTGGCGGCCTGTTTCTCAATTTGCAAAAGTTTACGTAATGAAGGTGGGGTTGTGGTGGAAGCATGTTGAAGTTTCCTCTGCTCGTATCGTTGACCTTCAACGATAGAGTCAAAGCAAAGAAGAAAGTCCACCAAATTATTTGATCCACTAGCCTTTAGTTTGAAAGGAGCATTTTAACTTTCACATCGAGACGTTGTCTTCATCAAACAACACAATGGAATATCCTTAAAATATGCAGGAACCCATTGTTCTCTGATTGCAAACATACCAGACAACCATTCATGGTCAGTTAGGTTGTATTCTTTCAACATCTCATGCCAACGTTCCTCAAATACATCCGGTTCTATAAAAACATTCCAGACTAGCTTATGAATAGCACGTTTGAATTTTTTATTTTAATTTTGATCTCCAGCTACCTAGATATCAAATAAAAATAAAAACAATAAAATAATGATTAATATTAATAGTTACATGTGAGAAGTTACGTAAACAACTAGTATAATGTGTGTTTTACGTATATGTAAAATAATGGTGTCTAAAAATTATTGAGTTTGAATGTAGGTTACAAACCTTTGATGGTAGTTTTTTTCGTAATATGCCACATACATAACCGATGAATAGAATCATTGAAGACACTTGCAATAGCTTGTTTCATTGCTGGATCCTCATTCGTAAGAACTGTAGAGATTAATAAAGAGGCTGATGCAACCTAAACATCTTAAGTCTATCCTGCATGCTGCATAAGTGCATTAAAGAAGAAGCTTAGGAAGTTTAACACATGAAACAGAAAATACTCTAAGTATGAAATCTTCTGAAGCCAAGATCAATATCTTTCGAAGCCAAACATGAAGTCTTCCGAAGCCTCAGAGACAAAGTCTTCCGAAGCTTCAAGTTCATGAAGACAGATTTCTTCCGAAGACTTTTAGTAACATGCTTTGTCTAATGTACAGTTCCATAAAGCTGGACACCTTTCCGCTGCATCTCTGCAAGTCACCAACTTACATGAGTTGGTGAAAAGGTCCATGCTTTTGGTAACTGTACATTGAGGTCTTGAGTCTGTAACTTTCTACTTTCTGTACTTTATCCTTTTTGTAATAGATAAGGATGTGAGCTATGGCATGTCATAGTCACAAGTCAAAAGGCAATCTGCCTTTTGACTCTACAATTGATTTTGTTTGTGTCTAGTCAATTGTATCTAGCTGGCTTTCAAAGTATAGCCGGCTGTAGGATGTAGTATAAGTATCTCATGTTCTTGTATCTTTCTAATACGCTTTGTAACACTTGTAATAGAACATAAAGAAAGTAATATACTGCATTCTTGAAAACCATACACTTGTGTTCTTTGTGTTCTGTCTCTTGCATTACTTGTGTTCTTAGTGTCTCAACTTGGTTAATCCTCTTTGTGTTGTTGTGTTGTAATTTACACCCTTCAACGATCCTGCAAGAACCAATGTAGGTTGCTTACCATGAGCTTCCAAAAAACATTTCAATAACCAAGTGTATGATTCTATAGTTTCATCATATAGCAAACCAGCCGCGAAAGTGTCGCACTTTTTATGATGATCAACCACAGTAAATGAAACGAAAATCATATTATATCTAATAATGCAAAAAAATAAGTTTTTTAGATATGTAAAATATAGAAATGTAAGTTTGATAAAGAAAGTGACTTACTTGTTGGTATTGTATGTGGCGTCAAATGCTAAGACGCTACCAAACGCAGTGTAATTGGTTTTTGCCACATGATCAGCCCAAAATAAAGATCTTAGTTTGCGTTCTTTGGCTTTACATACAAATGTGAAGTTTTGCCATTTGACATGACGCTCATTAAGAGTGTTGACTATCATTTGTACGTCCCTGTTACCTATGTATTTTCTTATATCTCTATTAAAATTTTTGTAATCTGTAACTGTACCACGTACCAAATGTTGCCCACCTTTAATTGCTGATTGGAGTTTGTGTGCAACATTAGGCCCAACCTTAGCAGCTCGTGCTCTATGTAAGTATACCTGATTATTGAAATTTAATTGTTGGCGTTTCCTAGTCAAATCAATATTATCAATTGATACAAGGCCATGATTATGTTTCTCGATGAATTAATATAAGAAAAATTTTGATGTTCCTTGTACGACTTTACACGTATGCAAGCAGGACAATCAGTAACCTTTATGTTGGATGTCCTTGAAGGTTGAGAAGATGAGTAAAATTCCCTAGAATCAAAAGACTCACTACGTGGCTTCCCAGACTTGTTACAAAGAATGTACTTGTGAGTAACAACACCTTGAGTTTTTTTTGTTGTTGATAATCTTATATCAATCCAGATCTTTCAGCATATAATTGGTACATACATAGCACGTCTTCCCAAGAATCAAAAACGGTCCTGTAAACAGGTTTATATTGGTCGGTAATATTGGGAATCCAAAACTTTGTACCGTTGGATGAGTGGAAGAATTTACTGTTGATTGATTCCTCTATCGCTTCATCATTCATATCTATAGAATATTAATATCCAGAATAAACAATTACTTGAAAATCATATCTATTATCATGTTTACTTATAAGTGAAAAAACCAACTGGACATAATCACCCGGTAAACAAACATTATATGTTGAAATCAGAATATAATAAAATGAATGCAATTCAAATTAACGTATCTTATATTATATCTTACATATTCATTTACCATGCCATTCTAACAAAAATCCGTATAATAATAAGTTATTTACGGGGAGAATAAATAAAATTGTTAACATAAAACCATTACATATCACGAGTCAAGTTGTAAAACACTTGGAAACTAAAACGTATACCTATATGAGATTGTTACAAATCATTTCGAAACCCAAATTGAAAAACAAAGTTTTAAAAAATCATCGTGGCTATTTGAACGTATGATAATATTCTACAATTCACCGTGATGTGATATTTTTTACATATATAGTTTCGGTTCACTATTTCTTCTGAATTTATGCATTCACAATTGCAGAACTACATAGGATACAACACAATTGTAGAATTACATAGATGAAGTGGGATAACTTATGCCTAAATACTTTTACATATATGTAAATCAATGATACATCACAAATCGTCATCACTAAAAGATCGTCAAAAAACATAACAAATATAAAACTGTACTTCAATCAATTACACAACCAAAATTAGGCATGAACACTGGAAATAAAAAACGCATTCTTATTGAACAATTAACAATCTTTTATAATCATCATAACATATAACTAAACATTCTTCATAGGACAATTCCTAGCATCATGATAAGGAGAAAAAAAGAAATAAAGTCCTAAGTCGAGGGACCAAACTCGCCAACGAAAGAAAGACGAGTGAGTGGGGATATATAAAGGGAGAGGGCAGCCCTTACCCTCTCCCCACACCCACATTTTCAGCCAACAAAAGAGGAGAAGAGAGAAGAGAAAAGAGGAAGAAGAGTTGGTTCGGGTTGGTTCGAGTGACCAAAATCGTTGAGAAGCGAGTCAAATCGAAGCTCTTCTCGTTGTGGTCGTTTGTGTGAGTTCTAAGACCCCTCCTTTACACATTTTTGAATGATTTAGGGCTGGAACACATCTGAAAATCAGGTTTTTGAGTGTGTTTGTGTGTGACCCGTATGCGTATGTGTATGTGTGTGTATGATTCGTTTGAGCCTTGTTTGTGAGATTGTGTGTGCTTGAATGGTGTTGTGGTATGCATTCCTAAGGTTTAGGATGGTTGATTTGGGTTTAGAATGGGTTTAGATGAGCTTGGAGGTCGAAAATGGCAGATTGGGTTCGGGATGAACTGCATTCTGCATCAGCTAGGGCTAGGCGAACGAATGAAGTCCATACGGCCGAATAAGGTGCGATTGGGGTCCATTCGCACGATTGAGAGTTCATTCGCATGATTGGGGCCACTCGCATGGGGAGTCATACGATTGAGGGTCCAGTCGCATAAGTGCTCATCCGCATTAGTTCCATTCGCATGAGGTCCATCCGCATTAGTCCATTCGCACGATTGGGTGTTCATTCGCATAAGTG
>BJCM01267116.1:0-10801 GCA_018326385.1 Flaveria bidentis | reverse complement strand
GGTTCTTGGATGGAGGGTTCAGGTTGAGACATGGTGGATGGAGATAGTGAAGTTGTTTGAGCTAGGGGTTGGTTGAGAAAGTCATCACTATTCACCTTAGATGCAAGCTGTAGAATTACATCTGTGATGATTAGATCCTCGGAAAAGGAGAACAGAGTTTCCGCAGCTTCCATCTCAGCTTCGGAAGATTTAACTTGTTCTTTTGAGGCTATGACTTCAGCTTTGGAAGTTTGAGGGAATGCCCTATATGTCCGAACTATTTTAGTTTCTAGGCCATCAGTCCTCATTTCCCCTTCGAAATGAATCTCAGGTTCCATTCGAACCTTAGGTTGACCAACTTCTTCCATAGTGGTAGAAGGTACACTTAACCTCTGAAGCTTGAAAGTATATCATAGTTGCATCAGGGCTAGGATGATCTAAAGAAGATCTCAAAAGGAACTTGGAGAAGATCCTGTTGAGATCTCTAAGAATCCTTGGGTCTATTTCAGGACAATTTGGGGAGGCTCAGGAAAGACGCAGTAGGAGCCAAATATCTAGCAGATAGGGAAGTTAAAGCTTGTCTCAGTGGTTCTTTTGTTGTTTGTCTCTAAACACTCTACCCATTTTTGGTAGCATCATCTTGAGAGCTAGATGAGCTAGAGGAAGAGTTCAATAAGAATTGAGTTGGTACATGCCTAACAGATCTCTCAATCTGTTTCTCAACTAGTTGAGCCTTGAGATTTTCAATCTCAAGTTGCTGAGTAGTAGACATATCCTTTATAGTCTTAACCTTTGATTCAAGATTTGAGACTTTAGAAAGTAGGTCCTAAATGATGAGATAAGGTAACATACCTTGTATGTTCACCCTCACCACCAGATGTGATTTCTTGGCACTCTGGTTTCCCTTGCCGAAGGATGTCTCTTTTGGAGTCATCAAAAGGCATGTTTTTCGTAGATTCAGTCTCAGAGATGGTAACACTGGCCAAAGGATCCAATGTGTTTCCTTCATTAGTGGTAGCATAATCCATATAAGTCCCCTCCATATCCGTGGGACTCACCTCAGTTGGTTTTAACTGATATGAGCTACAGATAAGGGGTCACTCTAGGCTCTATTGACCCATTAGAGGGTGTTGTGGATTAACTTCATTGCCATAAAGAGACGTAATCTGCTCACCAGTCCAGAATAAAAGATCAGTAAAAGATATGGAGGTGAAGTTTAGTGACCCGGGACTTGGTCAGTGTCTAGTGGCATTAAGCCTTTGGTGGTGTTACCCTTTTTTAGTTTCTCAAGAGAGTGGTGGGACTCTTCCTGAGTGCTTGTAGCCTAGGTTTGGGGCTCATGGAATTGAGACTGAGGAGGCTCAAATCCAAACTCTGACTGAGTGGAATCCTATGGTTCCACTCTAGTCTTTTTGGTTTGAATAGGAGGGGCTTGCTTAATCAGAATAGACTGAGCAAGGGTTCTTTTGCGCCTCTAATATGTGTGTTTGATGGGTTGAGCAAGGAAAACAAGTTTAGTTGCTAGTGTGGGTCATCACCTGTTTGGTGAACAAGGATGTCACTAGGAGCCATTAGCTCAATTGTACCTTGGAGAAGGTCAGTGTGTCTTCCAGTGAAGTTAGTGGACACTCTCTTCTTGATCTGGAAGTTGGTCGGCCTCATTTGAGGGACATATAGAGTAGCTGCATAGACAAGCTTACTCTTGTCCAACTCACAGTTGATTATGTGCTAAAGAAACCTAGGATACATAAAGAATGTGTCCTTTTGGAGGTTTCCTAGAAGTTTTGTCAATACAAACCTTGAGTAGTTGAAGTGGAGTCTCTTCATATGGGATTTCACCCCATCCCCTAGACTTTTTTGACAAACAATGAAGAACAACATGAAGTAGGAACTTTCACTTATAAGAAAAATTGAACTTATAGACTATAGACCTATTCACATCTCCACCGTATCCCATTTGAATATAGGTGCCATCAAGGTCTAATTTGGGGAACACAGTATGAGCGCCTTTATCATGGAGATCCAGGTGCTCCCAGATGACCCGTTCAGTATTGACCAAATCCTGGCTAGAAATGCTTGTCCGAATAACCCTAACTCCACTTAGGAGTACTGTCTGACTGTAACTCCAAAATACTTCCTTGTGGTTCAAGGAAATAGTAGGGTTTACAGTGAGAGTAGTGAAGTAGGGAGATTGGGTAAGGAATGAGATGATATTTGAGTAATCAACATCCTTGGTAGAGTCAAGTAATGCGACTTGGTTGTGCTGAAGGTTGAGTGCCATGGTAAGAAAGGAGACGATGAAACAAGTTTGAGCAGGGTGAGTTTGGGGCGAAGGAGGCTTTGGACAATAAATTTCGTAAAAAAAATTAAAGTGACAACTTGGGATTATTTAAATGGGTGAAATGGCAATGTTGGGTGTATAAGGTGAAAAGATGGTTTAGGGATAGATGTGACAGTGGCGGCAAGGTGAAAAACCATTCAAAAGATTCTAACATCATTAGTAAAATCTTTGCTTTTTATGGTGTGGGGCCTAAAGGTTTCTGTTACAGAGAGAAATCTTCTTCCAAAGGTAAAAGTATTTCTAAAGAATTCTCTCTTCTGAAGCCAAAACATAACTCCGATGGTAATGAATTTACTTTTGAAAATAAGAACGTCTTCTAAATGAAGAAGTTTTCAAGCTTTGGAAGTAGTGAAGATATGCTTCCGAGACTGAACACTCTTCCGAAGATAAAACTTGAATTGTGAAAATTGCCTTCTGAAGATAATAAATATTTCTTTAGAGAGTAATTTTATCTTCACAAATACTCACACTTAATCAATTAGGAAGAATATCCTTTTGTAATAGGGCTTAGATCGTATTTGACAAAAGAGAAGACACATTTTAAAAACGTTTTCAAATGAGATATATTAGTGAATGTTTATCATCCCAATAGCCATAATAAGATACTTGAATCTTTGTTCGTCAAAGGCTTTAGTGAACAAATCAGCATATTGTTCATTTGAGTAAAATTTGACTAATTTAGTTAGATTTTTCACATGAATATCTCTAATGAAATGGTACCTGATATCAATGTGCTTTGTCTTGGAGTGCTTCACATGATTTTAAACGATGGATATAGCATTGTTGTTGTCAATGTGGATAGTGGTGCTCATGAAGTTGAATCCATAGTCTAGGATCTAGTTTTGAATCCATAGCAGCTGAGCACAACAACTTGCAGTGGCAATGTATTCAACTTTAGCAATGTAGAGACATAGTATTGCTTCTTGCATTGCCATGAGATGATCCTTCCACCAACAAATTGACATCCTCTTAATGTGAATTTCTTGTTAATGTTGCAGCCACCATAGTCACTATCCAAGTAGCCATAAAGATTGAAGTTTGAGTTTCTAGGATACAAGAGACCATGCTTTGGTGCTCCTTTGAGGTTTCTAAGAATTCTCTTGGCAGCTATTAGATGAGACACCTCTGGAGCAGCCTGATAACTTGCACAAATGCATGTAACAAACATGATATCAGGTCTACTTGCTGTGAGATACATCAGAGAACTATAGATTGCCCTATATTGATGTTGATGGGTATCCTCCCCAAATGAGTCAGGACAAAGGTCATAGTTTTCTGGATATGAGTGTCTTGGTTGGCTTACAATCCTTCATATCAAATCTTTCTAAGATATCAGAGACATACTTAGATTGATTGATAAAGAACCCTTCCTTCATTTGCTTCACCTGAATTCCACGAAAAAAGTCCATTTTACAATGGAACTTATCTCAAACTTCTTCTTCATAATGCTCTCAAGTCTTTACATATTTGGTCATTTGAAGAACCAAATATGATATCATCAACATAGACTTGAACGAGAAATATGTCTTTCTCTAATGTAACCATTCTTCAAGAGAAACTGAGGCAAAGTCTCATACCACGGCCTAGGTGTCTGGTGCAGCCCATAAAGAGATTTATCCAATTTGCACACATAGTTGGGATGTTGTGGGCCTTCAAATCCTGGAGGTTGGCACACATAGACCTCCCTATCTATATTTGAATATAGAAAGGCACACTTGACATCAAGTTGATACACAGTGAAATTTTTGAATGCACCATAAGCAAGGAAGATTCTAACTGCCTCAAGTCTTGCAATAGCTGCAAAGACATCAGTATAATCAATTCCTTCCTCTTGGGTGTATCCTTGAAAAACCAATCTAGCTTTGTTCTTGATGATCAAGCTTCTATCATATCTCTTGTTCCTGAAAACCCATTTGGTTCCTATAGGTACTTGACCAGATGGTAGCGGGCAAAGGTTCCAAAGCTTTTCTCTCTTGAATTGAAGCATCTCTTCTTGCATTGACTCAAACCAACTACTATCTTTTAAGGCTACTTCTACTTTCTCAGGTTCCATCTAAGACAAGAAGCATTAGCACAAACAGAAATTCCCATGATGAGTTTGTCCTATTGTTCTCACGCCTTCAGAGACTTCTCCTATAATGTTCTTAGCTGGATGAGTGTTATGAATCCTTAGTCTGGGAATCACTTCCAGATGCAAAGATAGATCCAAGTTGGACATATTTTGCTCAGGAACATGTACAATTGGTCTAGTTGTTGTTTCAATGTCATTCAATGAGGACTGATTGAATGAAAGAGAAACATCATGAGCATCAGTTGACTAAGAAGTAGTATAAACAGTTGTTTGTTCCTTTAGAATGCTACTTCCATCAGCTTGGTGATGTATGTTATCAGCTGATGAGTTATTAGGCTTATTTTGTTGGTAACCTGTTGAAGCTCCACTGTTTCTTGAAATGGTCATGCTATCAGATCTACCAATGATGGGAGCTTGGGGTTAGAGACTCTTGTAGAACATGGAAGAGGTCTGGGTAACTCAAATAGTTGGTCTTCTTCAGAATCACTTTGAGTACCTATTCAAGTTGAAACCTTATCACAAGATGGTTTAGAATAGTTTGGAAACAATTTTAAATCAAAAATATGACTAGGGCCATTCCCCCTAACACAAGGAGTGTGATCATTAACAATAATGTTGGATGATTCCTCAAATTTTTGATTTTTGATGCTATAGACTCTATAAGCAATAGAGGTGGATGAATATCCAACAAAGATAGCATCATCCAACTTCTCAACAAATTTTTCCAAGTTGTCCTTTATGTTAAGTATGGTACACCAACTGCCAAAGGACCTTAGAAACCCAATGAATGGTGGCCTCTTATTCAATAGCTCATAAGGGGTTTTTCCATGTGGCTTGAAAATGTGGACCCTGTTTTGTACATAGCATGAAGTGCTAACTGCCTCTGGCTAGAATTTTAGAGGCAGTTTTGAATTAGCTAACATGGTCCTAGCAGCCTCAAGCAGTGTCATGTTCCTCCTCTCAGCAACACCATTTTTTAGGAGTTCTAGGAGCACTAAATTGTCTGGTAATCCTTTTTGAGTTACAGAATGAGTTAAGAACTTGATTCTTAAACTCAGTCCCTTGATCACTCCTATTTATCTTTACCTTGTGATTACTTTGATTTTCAATTTTAAGAATTAAAGATTTTAATGTTTCAGTAGTTTCATCCTTAGTTCTTAAAAAGAATACATGTCAGGACCGTGTACGTACGAAATACTAACAGATTCTGCGTTTATACCAAATCAAATAGTGTGGAATCTTATTTGATTGGCGATCCAATCAGTGAGAACAATTACATGATCGATATATGATTGAAACTAAATGTTATGAACGAATAGAGATCGATCAGGAATGATTTATAAAGTTGGATAGGCTTCCTTGGACGTTTTAGACGGCTAGGGTTCGTGTATTATGAATTATTCTCTTAAATATTATATTTTTCCACAAATAAAGTGGTATTTATAGGTTACGGGTTTCTAATCGTACCACTGAACCATTAGCATGGTTCAGTTGTTCGACTGAATCATGCGATTGATCCATACGCATGACTGAAGGATCAATCGTGCGACTGAGTCAATCTTATGTCTCAATCGTGCGACTAATCCAGTATCCTGGTTCAGTCGTGCGACTTATCCAGTATCCTGGTTCAGTCGTGCGACTGATCCAGTATCCTGGTTCAGTCGTGCGACTGGTCCATAAGAATGATGTATTCATGCGTATGGTCCATTAGTATGGTCCATTCGCATGAATACTCATACGAATAAGTTTGAACACATTTCTAAATCATTATTGATTAACAACCATGCATAACAACCTCAAACCTATATAGTAAGTTCATTATAATTTAACACACAATGATACTATAAAATATTAAACAATACAAAATCAACCACATATTATATATCATTGAACCCATTCATTACATACGTGTAAGACATGAAAGACATTTACATTAAGCTTATAAACTAGCTACACATGTATCTACAAACTCCCCCTTGGACCTAGTTGTTGGACCTCATATGCCCAAGACAAATACAAGATTGATGTGGTTAGTACGTTATGATCCAAGTCAGGTCATACCCAATAACAACCTATACAAACACCAATAAATGTTTGTTTGTTGATGAGATCATACAAAAAAACATTGACACCAATTTAGAAAATGAGTTTTTCTAACACATTGCTATGTGGTAGAACAACATTATATGGATAGTTTGTTCATGAGATATTATTTGTTTAATTATTTAAGTTGGTTAAATAATTACAAATAAATGTGTGTTATGGTTATAAAATTAAAAGGGGTTTTATTTTTATAAAAACTTATGGTTGAAAGAGTAATTTTATAAAACTTTCAAATGGGAGGGAAACCCATTTTGGGTTTATTATTTTAGCCGCCCATATGGGCTGTTGGCAGCTTGTGTTTTGTCGTGTTTTTGCAAGACTTAACTCACTCTTTCACTCAACCACAATACACACTTTTGTCTCGCACACACAAAGCAAAAACTCTCTCAAAGAACAATCAATTTTCGTTCAAAAGGGAAGAAAGAAAGGGCTGAAAAATTCGATTTTGTTGGCAGCACTTCAAGATCTTCTTGGCTGATTCAGATTGTTCAAAAGGGAGTACATCTTGGTGTTCTTTTACCTAACAAGATTACGTGTTTGTTTAGACTTGTGGGTATACAAGCTTGAGGCTTTCCTTTTGAAGACTACACATTCAAGAACATCATCACTTTCATCTACAACATTTGCACTAGAAAGGTTGTTTTCTATTAACACCCTATGGTTGTTTTGTGTTGTTTGATAGCATAGTTTTTCACATACATTTGATCCTTATTCTTGGGTTTTGTTGGTGATTTAATATGGCAAAAATTTTCAGATTATAAACCATATTTTAAACCTCTTATTCTGCTGCATTTTCATAGTTTAAATGGTTAAACTAAGTGTTTTACATGTGACAAAACCCAACAATGGCATCTATCAACATAATTATGTGGAATATGTGCTTGCAAACCATAATCCCACATTTGCTGTTGAATCCATATGATCTGTGAACAGCAACTTGCAGCAGCAACATACTTAGCTTTACAGGTTGACTGAGCAACCGAGGTCTGCTTCTTACACTGCCAGGCGACTAATCTTCTCCCAAAAAATTGACATCCCGCTGATGTTGACTTGTAGTTCATTTTGCAACCGCCGTAATCCGAGTCACTATACACTGTAAGCTCGAATCCATCATCATGAGGATACCACAACCAGAGTGTTGGAGTACCCTTCAGATAACGAAATATCATTTTAACGCCGATTAGATGGTTGACCTTCGGTTTCGCCTGATATATGGAGCATAGACACGTCGCATACATGATATCAGGTTGTGAGGCTGTGAGGTACATGAGAGATCCAATCATTCCTCGGTACATGGTGGCATCAACCAGATCGCCACTTTCGTCGGGTGCTACGTCATGATTTGTAGCAAGTGGAGTCCCAGCTGCAGAAGCGTTCTCCATATCGAACTAACTGAGAATATCGCCTACATACTTGGTCTGATGTAGAAATATCCCTATTGGTCCCGAGAAAGAATTTCATCTCTCCCATGGCGCTCATCTCAAATTCAGCCTTCATTACTGCTTCAAATTCTTTACATAAGTCTTCGTTATTGGAAACGAAGATTATGTCATCAACATAGATTTGAACAAGCACTAAGTCACCATCCTTTTCTTTGATGAATAGAGTGCAGTCAATCACTCCTCTACGAAATCCGTGTTTCATAAGATGAGTTGGGAATTTTTTATACCATGCTCTTGGGGCTTGGTGGAGCCCATAGAGAGCCTTATTCAGTTTGTAAACTCTGTCCTGATGATATGGATCCTCAAATCCTTCAGGTTGACTAACATACATTGTTTCCCGGATTTCCCCATGAAGAAATGCACTCTTTACATCCAGTTGATAAACTTTAATCTTCATGTAAGACGCATAGGCTAGGAAGATATGGATTGCTTCCATTCTCACCACAGGTGAAAATACTTCATTGTAATCAATTCCCTCGACTTGTCGAAATCCTTGAACTACAAGTCTAGCCTTGTTTCTGATTATGACCCCTTGGTTATCTTTCTTACATTTCAAGACCCATTTTGTGCCAATGACCTTAGCACCTTTAGGTCTGTCCACCAGTGTCCATATACCTAACTTCTTGAATTGAAGAAGTTCTTCTTGCATGGAACTCACCCATACCTCGTCGTTTAGGGCTTCACTCACATATTTTGGCTCAAACTGAGACACAAAACAACGATACGCACCATCGTGAAGATATCCCTTTTCTATTACTGAGGCATAATCAACTGAGTATAGTTGATTTCTTGTTTGAACTCCTGATATTACATCCCCAATGATATTGTCTAAAGGATGATATTGTCCAGGAGTTGGGGGAACCACTACCTCATTATTGAGATTGTGAACTCTTGGTTCCGGATCTGAGGCAGTAGGAGTTTGAGGTTTCGAAGAATCAGGGGCATCAATATCAGATGATTGTGGACTTGAAGTAGTAGGAACCTGTTCCTTCTGATCAACCGGATCGTTCTCCACGACTTTATCATCAGAGGAGGAGTCACTGACCTCAAGTGCTCCTCCTGAGTGACTAGGTGACTCACCTTTTTGACCAAATGTTGTTGAGTCTTGTGATGGTGTGTTTAAGACATCATACATCATTTTGGTTTCTAACTCAACATCAGGAGTGGAGATAGGGATGTTGAAGGACTTAAAGAATCCATCATAATCGAAAAAGATTACGGGTCCTTTGCCAGCAGGGGGTGGTGTATCTCTGAATGTTGATGTTGTACCACACTTCTATTTGACCTGTTGAGTTGTTGTAAACTCTCTTATTCGGTATGTTGTATCCTATAAAAATTCCTTCTTCAGCCTTCTCGCTGAACTTCCTGACTAAGTTTTCTTCAGAAGAGTACATGGTGCTCCAAAGAGTACGAGGTACTCTAGATTAGGTTTATGCCGTTGCAGTAACTCGTAATACGTTTTACCATGACGCTTGACCCCGAGGACTTGATTTACGGTGTAACATGCATTGGCCACTGTCTCATTCCAGAATTGAATGGGCAGTTTCGAGTCTGCTAGCATCGTCTGAGCTGTCACTATCAGGCTACTATTCTTTCTCTTAGTAACTCCGTTCATTTGAGGAGTGTAGGTAGAGGTGAACTGGTGTACAATTCCCTTTTCTTTGCCGAATGGCTCCATCCATTGATTCTTGAACTCGGTACCATTATCTCATCAAAATTGTCTTACCTTCAGCTTGTAGAGTGAGTTCAATGTAGTTACAAGCTCTTTGAATGATTCAAATGTCTCTGATTTGGATTTCAGAAGCATCACCCAAGAAAGTCTTGAGTAATCATCCGTAACTACATAGCACTACAAGTCGCTAGCAATGCTCCTCGTACTGACTGGACCAAACAGATCCATATGAAGAAGCTCAAGAGGCAACTCAATGGAATTTACTTTCTTAGCCTTATGAGCCTTCTTGGTCAGTTTTTGTTTCTTACAAGGGACACAGAAATCTGGTACTTTGAAGTTCTTAACATTTCCTCCACGCACTAGATCATTTTGGATCAAGTGATTCATCTTCCAGGGATTTATGTGTCCCATTCTCCTGTGCCAGGAGATGGAGTCTTTCTCTGTTGCCTTTGACAAGAAGCATTGGACTTGATGATCAGTTGTGGAGGCCTTTGATAGATCCAAGACATATAAATATTTATATCTTGAAGCTGACATCAAGACCTCGTCCTCCAGGATTACATAATCCTTCTTCAACACATAGAACTTCTTTTTGTCAAAGACTACCTTAAAGCCTTTTCATAGATTTGGGATACAGAAAGTAGGTTATTTTGAAGTTGTTGAACATAGTTTACCTTATCAAACTTCACTTTCTGGTTTTCTACTTCCCCTTGAGCTATGATGTAACCTCTTTTATTTCTAGCAAAAGAAACATGTCCTCCTTTAATCTGTTTGATGTTTGAGAGGAGAGACAGGTTCCCGGTCATGTGCCTGGATGCTCCACTATCCACAATCCAAGTGTTTGTGATAGAACTATAATGAACACCGTGCACATTCAAAGGAAATGATTAGTGAAGGTTTCGGACCTAAGCCTTAACTGGCTTGGGTAACCCAGAGGAATCACACATCATAAATTCAACTCACTGTCCATTTAAGGGCGAGGGCATAACATTCTTCTTACTGCTCTCAGTATCAGACATTTGATTTGATTTTTCTTTCCACAAGCCAGTTTTGTGCAAGGCCTGTTTGTGATAAACAGGCGACTGGCTTATGGTTTGAACTTTAGTTTCATTATTTCTTTTAGGTGGAGTAATAGAACTCCTTTTAGAAGAAATCTGTTTAGTATCATGAAGTTCAACTTTCTTTCTTGGTGT
>BJCM01267113.1:0-10261 GCA_018326385.1 Flaveria bidentis | reverse complement strand
ATGAAACACAACTTTAATTCACAATGTTTCACTCGAATTGTTAATCAATTACAGATTTCAGTGGATTTTTGAAGTTTCTATGTGCGACAGAACTTCAAAAACACTCAACCGAAAGCTCTGATACCAATTGATAGGATCAATTGAGACAATCTGTAATGATTTATGTAAACAATTCAAGATAAACACAAACAATTGTAATCAATTCAAGCAATATCAATCAATTCACAGTTCATTAATATAGCTAAGACAATTACAAGAGTAAGAAAGCAGTTAACAATTTTTTTAAGCACTCAACAACTCTCAATAACTACTTAGCAACATAGCAACATAGCATCCCCTTTCTCTACTCTAGTCTAAGCTATTTATACAACTAGAAACTAAGGAACTAACAATTTACAAAACTAGTCCCTATACTAGTACAAAATATAAAATATACAATAAAAGACTAAATGTTAATCTTTCAGGGTTCTAACAATATACATTAGAGTTGTGTATATGAGATGACAGTTGAAACTTAAACTGTTTTTTATCAAACTAGTTCAATCGTGCGAGTGAGCCATACGACTGAGCTTAGTCGTGCGAGTGAGCCTGCAGCTGAGTTTAGTCATGCGATTGAGCTTGCGAATGAACTTAGTCGTATCTTAAGCCATGCGGTTGAGTCAGTCATGCGACTGAGTCACTGATTGATTCATTTGTACGATTGAATCGTACGCCTGGCTCAATCATGCGACTGAGGTTCATTCGGAGTGTCCATTCGCATATTGCTCTGTTTGACACTCCAACCTCGAATCTTGGTCAAAACTTTATGTTAGACTTCGTTTTTAGACTCATTAGATTCGAAGGGACTCTAAATATCACTTAATGTCCTTTATATCAACGATTATGTCCATTTAAGTGGTCTATTTGAAGGGTTATTCTCATTTCTTGATTCTAATCAATTAGGTCATTTAGGTTTTGATTACACCAGTTATTATGGTCGATTTCATCCTCACGGTACCTGTAGATGAGTAGGACAACAGTTAGAATCAGAATCAGTGAGTAGTCAAGGTACAAGAAATTTAGGCAGAGTGTTTGCGTATGAGAGGTTTTAGGAGCTTTGAAGGGTGGTAAGGAATGCGACCGACTCACCCCTCTATTTATACTGTTTTAAAGTTCAGTCGTGCGACTAGACCCATACGCATGATTCATTCGTACGACTAGGGTTCAGTCATGCGACTGGCTTAAACTTCATCATCCAGTCGTACGATTGGTTCATTCTAGTGATCCAATCGTATGGATGCCCCAAACTCATGGTCCAATCGTGTGACTGGCTCATACTTATGGTCCGATCATGCGATTGGCTCATACTTATGGTACAATCGTGCCATTGACTCATACTTATGGTCCAATCATGTGATTGGCTCATACTTACAAACACTTAAACTTTTACCTTGTGATATCTAACATTATGAACACCGGTCATCTCAGACATGACCTTTTTAATTTAAAACCATTTGATCACCTTAGACGTGATCCTTTTAATTTAAAATCGTTTGATCACCTCAGACGTGATCCTTTTTATTTAAAACAGATTGGTCACCTCAGACATGACCACTTTTAGTGAGTGATTCATAGATTTCATCTAGTTGTACAGTCCGACTTTTACGTAACAAAAGACTAGAAAAACAGAAAAAAAACAACTTGAAATTTAAAAAAAACAAGACATATTTTTGTGTTTTTGATTTGAGATGGATTGAAATTATTTAGAAAAACGTCTAACAGATTTTTCTTCCTAGACAGCACAGCTTCAAGTTAATTTGATCATTTCTGGAACGATTCATTATGGAATCATATAGGTATATCAAAATCATTTGGAACATTTTAATAAAACATTTTGATGCTAGATTCTTGTTTTGACTGAGAGTCAATAGCACTTTCAGGAAATCATACTAGAGCTATAAGATGCACACAATGATTTTGATTATCAAGAGTTGCAGCCACGATGATTGTCAGTATATTTGTCCTCTTAAGTCCATACACAGATTTTTGACTCACATTGGTGATGAGTTAGGTTTATTTATTTCAATAAGCATTTATGGATCCCACACTTATATGGTAATCAACATTCCTCAGGATATTTTTGAGCGGTCTACAGGTATTTGACAAGAAGAAACTATTCTAATAGCTTTCAAAGAGATGCCAAGCCTCAGATCAGTGCCATTGCACAGCAGAGAGGCGCAAACAAAAATGAATTCTAGAATATTTAGGTTATGCTTATCCTCAGGTCAGTGCCACCGCACAACAGAGAGGCACACAACCTATCTTCTTGTTAGAGTATTTATTTTTATTTTGCACATAACGCACCAACAATATTAGTCATTAGCTTGATTGCACTTAGTAGTTTTTTCATGTGCTTTGCTTATTTTCGTGGTCATCCTCACACATTTGTGGCATTTATTTTGTTCGTCACCCCTTATTGGAAATGAGTTGATTGTGTTAACCAGTGATAAGATAGGAACCCACAGCAAGTTGAACAACTTAGTTCGAATTTAAATCACCAATGAGGTATATTCATCTATTGTGTTGAATCTACCGACACATCATATAATGGACTAGCAACCTCTAGGTCTTCTTTCTCTATCTTACCTTAGTAGCAGACTAGTTTTACTATCATATTTCCTTTTATTTTGCTTAGACTTCTCAGACTTATACTTTGAATTTTCCATCTTAATCATTTAAATTCTTTTGAAGTCCCAAACAATTTGTTTCCTGTGTACTATCTTTTCCATAAATCTTGAAGCAGAATCACAGAATTGATTTCATTTCTTTTAGCTAAGCTACCCTCCTCTCTCTTTTTTTAAGTAAATAAATACTGTAACTAATTTAATACTAAACTAAACTATTCTCCCCCTAAAATACTAAAACCGAAAATCTTTTTGTGTTTTTGGATTTTAATAGACAGGAAAATAAAATAAAGTAAAAGAAAATAAAAAGAACCTAAAAAAACATGTCAGACTAAGACCTTTCGTCTTCTAGAATCACATCACTTTTCTTTTTCATGCCATTAACCTTTAAAAGATATAAAAACCTCGGTTTATTAAATGTTTTTGTGTAGAGGTCGGCGCGTTGAAAATTCGTATTAATTTTAACAACATCGATTAATTGCTATTCAAAATAGTCACGTATAAAGTGATATTTAATACCGATGTGTTGTGTTTTCGGGTGTTGAACCGGATTTTTTGTGACAGCAATAGCAGCAGAATTATCAACAAAAATAGGGGTGTTAGAAAATTGCAAACCGTAGTCGCGCATTTGTTGTTGAATCCAAATTATTTGTGAACAGCAACTTGCAGCAGCAACATATTCAGCTTCACATGTTGACAGAGCAACTGATGTCTTCTTCTTACACTGCCAGGTGACTAACCGTCTACCAAAGAACTGACATCCGACAGATGTTGACTTGTAATTCATCTTGCAACCACCATAATTCAAGTCACTATATGCCGTAAGCTCAAAGTTATCATCATGAGGATACCACAACCCGAGTGTTGGAGTACCCTTCAGATAACGAAAAATCCGTTTGATGCCGATGAGATGATTGACTTTTGGTTTTGACTGATATCTTGAACAAAGACACGTGGCATACATAATATCAGGATGAGAGGTTGTGAGATACATAAGGGATCTGACCATTCCTCAGTACATGGTAGCATTAACTAGATCACCATTTTCATCGGGTGCCACCTCATGGTTCGTGGCAAGTGGAGTTCCAGCAGCTGAAGCATTCTCCATATCGAACCGAATGAGGATGTCACTTACATATTTGGACTAATGCAGGAAGATTCCTTTTGATGTCTGATCCACCTATAAACCAAGAAAGAACTTCATCTCCCCCATGGCACTCATCTCAAACTCTACTTTCATTACAGATTCGAATTCTTTACATAATTCTTCATTTTTGGAACCGCAGATTATGTCATCCACATATATCTGTACCAGCAGTAAATCGCCATCCTTTTCTTTGATGAATAACGTGCAATCAATAACCCCTCTGGGAAAACCATGTTTCACTAGATGAGTTAAGAGTTTCTCATACCAAGCTCTAGGGGCTTGATGGAGCCTGTAAAGAGCCTTGTCCAGTTTATAAACTTTGCCCCGATGATAAGGATCCTCGAATCCTTCGGGTTGACTGATGTAGACTGTCTCACGGATTTCACCATGAAGGAATACACTTTTGACATCTAGTTGATAAACTTTAATCATCATGTAGGATGCATAGGCTAGAAAGATACGAATTGCTTCCATCCGAGCCACAAGTGTAAACACTTCATTGTAGTCAATGCCTTCGACTTGTCTAAACCCTTGAACCACAAGTCGAGCTTTATTTCTGATTATGACCTCTTGGTCATCTTTATTACACTTCAGTACCCATTTAGTGCCAATCACCTTAGCACCTTTTGGTCTGTCCACAAGGGTCCATACTCCTAACTTCTTGAACTATAGGAGTTCTTCTTGCATAGCACTAACCCATGCCTCATCGTTTAAGGCTTCACTTACATATTTTAGCTCAAATTGAGACATAAAACATTGATAAGCACCATCATGAAGATATCCTTTTTCCATGACCGAGGCATAATCAGCTGAGTATAGTTGATTTCGTGTCTGCACACCCGATAGTACATCCCCAATGATGTTTTCCAAGGGATGATGGACATTAATTCGAGATCCGGGAGTGATGGGAACAACTACTTCATGATCCAGATTTTGAATCCCAGGTTCAGTATCTGTAGCTGTTGGAGTATTAGGTTCAGAAGTGTCAGAGGCATCAAGATCTGATGCTTGTGTACTTTCATTTGCAGGAACCTGTTCTTCCTCGTCCATATTTTTAGTTTCCACTGCTTCATCATCAGAGGAGGAGTTACTTACATCAAGCTCTCCCCCTGAAGGACTAGAAGAATCGTCTAGTGGAACCGATGCTGTCGAGTCTTATGGATGAGTGTTCAGAACATTGTATATCATTTTCGTCGATAACTCATCATCAGGAAGGGAGGGAGGTAAGTTGAAGGACTTAAAAAATCCATCATAGTTGAAGAAGAATGAAGGTCCTTTTCCAGCAGGGGGTGGTGTATCTTTGAACATCATAATTGCACCATACTTCTACCTGACCTGTTGAGTTGTTATAAACTCTCTTGTCTGGTATACTGTATCCGAGAAAGATATCTTCTTCAGCCTTCTCACTGAACTTTCCAGTCTGAGTTTTCTTTAATAACATGCATAGTGCACCAAATGGTTCGAGATACTCCAAGTTTGGTTTACATCGCTGGACCAGTTCATAACATGTTTTACCATAACGTTTGACTACCAAGACTAGATTGAGAGTGTAGCATGCATTAGCCACTGCCTCTTTCCAAAATTGAATAGACAGTTTAGAGTTGGCTAACATCGTTCTTGTTGTCTCTATCAAGTTACGATTCTTTCTTTCAGCAACCCCATTCATCTGTGGAGTGTAGGCAGACGTGAATTGATGTACAATTCCTTTCTTTCTACAAAATGCCTCCATCCACTGATTCTTGAACTCTGTTCCGTTGTCTGATCGAATCTGTCTTACTTTCAGCTTGTAGAGTGATTCCAAAGTAGTTAATAGATGTTTGAATGATTCAAATGTTTTTGATTTGGATTTAAGAAACATCACCCAAGAGAATCTTGAGTAATCATCAGTTACTACATAGCAGTACAAATCTCCAACAATGCTCTTTGTACTGACTGGGCCAAACAGATCCATGTGTAGAAGCTCGAGAGGAAGGTCAATTAAATTAACTTTCTTTGCCTTGTGAGACTTCTTGGTATGTTTCCCGTTCTTACATGCTACACAAATTCTAGAAGCTGGAAGTTTTTTACAGTTACTCTATTCACTAAATCATTTTGTATCAGATGATTCATCTTCCTTGAATTAATATGTCCCATTCTCCTATGCCAGGAGATTGAATCCCACTCTGTTGCCTTTGGCAATTAACATTGGACAGTGTTCTCCGTTATGGAGGCCTTTGATAGATCCAAGACATAAAGATTATTATATCTTGAATCTGACATTAAGAATTTATCCTCCTGGATAACATAATCCTTTTTCAACATATAGCACTTCTTGTTGTCAAATACAACTTTGAATCCTTTATCACAGATCTTGTAGATACATGTGTACCTAGTTTATGAGCTTAATGTAATATGTCTTTATTGTCTTACACATATGTAATTGAATGGGTACTTAATGAAATACAATGTGTGGTTGTACTTACAATGTGGTTGTACTTATAATGTTTATTATTTCATTTATTAGTAGATTAACGCTTATTGAACTGACTATATAGGTTTGTGGTTGTTTGAATTAATCTTAGTAATATAATGACTAATAAATATATTCAAACTTAGAATTATGAAGTTCTCATGCGAATGGCTCATGCTAATGGACCATATGCATGAACAACTTCATACGAATGACTCAGTCGCACGACTGAACCAGGAGACTGGATTAGTCGCATGATTGTAACATGAGATTGGCTTAGTCACACGACTGAACACTCAATCGTGCGAATTGATCAACCGCATGGCTCAATCGCACGACGGACCATGCTAATGGTTCAGTCGCCCGAATGAAAAACCCTAACCTATAAATACCACTTAAATCATGGAAAAATAAAACAATTCGAATACATACGTACCCTAGCCGTCCAGAGACCTCTAAGAACCTGTTCCAAGTTCATAGATCGCACTAGATCGATTACCAATCGTTATTAACGTTTAGATTCAATCTACAATTGTTTCTACGTGTGTTCTCACTCATTGGATCGCCAATCAAATAGGATTCCGCATTATTTGATTCGGTATACACGTATATCAGTTAGTACATCGTCCAGTACACAATCCTAACAAGTGGTATCAGAGCTTTGGCTCTTGATTTACGTGCGATTCAATCGTTTTTTATATAAAAATTGTGTTTTTCAACTAAAAACGCAATCTTTTTGTGTCAAACAGTGTTTTAGACATCTCCAGTTCGTAAAGTTAACTTTTTCCGGCATACGACAATTAGGGTTAGTGAAATTCGTGTTTTTGCGTCCAAAATACCTTAAACCTTCGAATTTTCAAAATTCAACAGCTTCAGTCGCATGATTGACTCAATCACACGACTGAGTTCATACGCATCCCTCATATGCACAATTGGAATCATTCGTACCTCCATTCGTACGACTGAACTGTCCAGTTGCTTGGTTCATTCGCACCTGTCCATTCGCCCAATTGATTCATCCTCATTGGTTCATTCGCACGTTTGAGCCATCCGCATTGTTTAATCGCACGAATAGCCCAATCGCACACCTTCATTCGCATAAGTACAAAAGTTTGTTCTAAAGTTTAAAGCTAAGAGTAATGGAGGACCAGTATTCAGCGTTCACCGCAGGGAGAGACTCAAGGATCCAGAACTGTTGCTTCTAGAAAATGAAATGGGGAATCACAATAAACCACCTAAGCTAATCACGTTAGATGATTATCCACATTGCAAACAAAGATTTGAGATTTACTTGAATGGTGTAGATCCCAATATATGGGAGTCAATAGAGACGGGGTATAGCATGCCTGTAGGAGCTGACGGTGTCAAACTTACATTATGGGGCATGATTGATGGACAAAAGGTTAAGTACAAATCTGAGAAGAAAGTCTATGCCTTGCTCACTCAGTCAATTCTGAAGGACATTTTCCATCAATTTTCTGAGAACAAGCAAGCAAAGAAGTGGTGGGATGCATTGAAAAAGAGGTATGACGGTAATGCATCGTTAAAACCTCTAAAGGCTAAAGCGTTGAAGAAGGAGTTTGACAACTTCACGTCAATGGGAAAGGAAAGCTTGGGTGATGTAATTGATCGATTCTATCACTTGATGAGTGAGCTACACACTCATGGAGTCACCACTTCTATGGAAGACAAAGTCTCAAACTTTGCGCAGATGGGTTGCCTGAAAAGTGGGTTTCTTTTGTCTCCAACCTCAGACAGAATGATATGCTCGCGAAGTTAGACATCAATGACTTCATTCTGAAGCTGAGAGAGGAGGAATTGAGAATGAAGTACAGGGCACAAAAGTCTACTTATGATCAGAATCCAGCCTTGTACAGTTCAACTCCTCAAGCCAAAACATCTGGAGCTCCACTACAAACAGCCTTTGTGTCGAGTTCAGCTGGTCCATCTCAAGCCTCTTCTTCAGGATCTGACACGTTAGGGTCGTCTGAAGCAAATGCTACAAAACTGAAGACCGAGAATCTCGGGAATGTGACTATGGAGGTAGCAAAGGAGCACATGTACCTCTTTGCAGCACTAGTCCACTCCTATGATGGGCTAGTTGTTGGGAAAATAGGGAACTGCCATCTGGCAGATGAGGACTATGAGCAGGTAGATGAGACAGAGCTAGAAAGGATGGACATAATGTGGGCCTTAGCAAGTGTTTTCCGGAGAGCAAAGAAGTTTGTTAAGAAAACTAGACAGAACTTGGTTGCTATTAAGGACACAACTTTCGGTTTTGATAAGTCCAAGGTTACCTGCTTCAACTGTGGGGAAACGGGGCACTTTAAACGTGAATGTGTGAAGCCCAAAAAGACGGGGAATAGGAATCCTTTCTCATCCTTTAATCGTTAAGACAAACCCACAAGTATTCCTACTTCATCAAGCAAGGATCCTAAAGCCTTGACCGCTCATGATGACGAAGGAAAAGATTGGAGGTTTCGGTTTGTGTTCCAGGAGAATCCAACATTGCTAGTGTCGAGGACTTAGATGACGACTCAGCAAGTGAGGGTGATATTGTAGTGGAGCTCACGATGTCAAATATTGAAGAATCTGCAACTGTGGTAGATCACCTGCCTGAAGAAGGGACAAGTTCAACAAGTCCAGAATCACCAGAACCAGAAACGTCAGACTCTGCATTGATGGCTGATTCAACCACTCCCTCTCAGGTAAGTACCACTACTCAACTTTTCAATAATCATGCTTGTTCTGATTGTAATAAATTTAGGAAAAGAATCTATTTGAAATTTGCTAGGTTATTAGATCATAATGATAGTTTAGTAAAGGACTTACAACTGTGCAGAGAAGCCAATAGAATTCTAAAATAAAATGAGTACAGTTACAAAGAAAAGATAGACCTTTTGAACAATCAGCTTAGGGAAACAAAAGTAGTAGCCTTTAACAAAGTTAATGACATTAGGTACTATCAAAACTCCCTTGAAGACACTAAGAAATAGAAGGCAGTTTTAGAAGTAGAAGTAAATTCACTTAAACAAAAACTTCACAGTTGGACAAGTTCCTCTCACATTGTCCAACACTTAGTGAGAGAACGTAACAATGGGGAGGGTTTGGTATATAAAGTGGTTCCATCACCACCTGAGACCTTGATGAATGCAAAAAGTAAACCAATAATAATAACCCAATCAAGGATCATGTGGTGTCCACTCCTCTAGTAAGTGACCCAGATTCCACATGTAAACCTATTGAATCTGGCACTAAACTAAAGGAGGCCACTTCAAAATCACAAGGTAAAATGCCCTGTGTAAATCTGGACAAACAATTTGAAAATGTTAAAGTTAAGTTTGGGTCAACCAAGTCTAATTCTGAACCCAAAAAGACCAAACAAGTTAACCACCCTCGTGATTCATGTTTAAGTCCAGAGAAACAAAAGGTAAAAGATGTTAAAAACATTCAAACAATTAATTTTGTTAAACCAGATAAAACAACTAAGCAAGAAATGCCAAAATCCAAACAAAACAATATCACACGTGTGTCCCACACTTCTCCACAAAAACAATTAAATCATAAAGTAGAAAGCAGGTCATGCTACAACAGTGGAGAGTATGGACACATTGCGTCTGTCCTTACTATCAGACACCTAGGAAGAAAGTTGAACTTCAGGAACCAAAACCTAGTTCTTCTAAGAGGAGCTCTATGACTCCACCTAGAAGAGCTAGTGAACCTAAAGTTCAACCATTAGCCAGTCGTCTGTTTATCACAAACAGACCTTACACAAAGCTGGTTTATGGAAAGAAAAATCAACCTCAATGTCTGATAATGAGAACAAGAAGACAACTAAGCTTCCCCCACCCTCTAAAGGTCAAGGGGTTGAATTTATGATGTGTGATACCTCTGGGAAACCCAAGCCAGTAAAGGCTTGGGTCCCTAACCTGAACTAATGTTTTCAATTGAATGTGCAGGGTGTTCGCTATAGTGCTGAAACCAACACGTGGATTGTCGATA
>BJCM01267106.1:0-14329 GCA_018326385.1 Flaveria bidentis | reverse complement strand
CACTTAGTGCATGCCAAAGATAATGCAAAGTGATTATTTGTGGGAAACTTCATTTTAAGGATACAGAAAGTGAGTCATATTCAGATGTGACCAAATCACTCATCTAAACACACTATGTACCGACACTTTATAATATCTATCTGTTTTGTGTAAACAAAGACATGGGTGTATGATCACCATGGTTTACATTTGTAATCAACTGGTGAAAAGATTATGATCCTCATCATCCCTCTGTTTTGTGTAAACAAAGATATGGGTTAAAGGCACCTCTGTTTTACATGAGTAAAGACCTGGTGACCTGATGATGATCATATCTAAGGTCTCAAAAGAATCTTATTTGATCAACTGTATATTATTGCTAGAGCTTTTTCAATAATGCATTAATAAGATGTCAAATGCATCTCAAGATAGAACTTATTACTTAAAGTACATAGTCTGTAAGTGTGAAAAAGTGATGATTTGATTCGCAAAGGGAGGGCAAACTTTAAGTGAATTGAAAGTGAAACCATACCAGTTACTATCTAATTAACATGAAAACATGATAATCAGCATGCCTAGTTGATACAATACTCATGTATGGATTTAAGTGGACAAACATACTTACAATCAGAACAAAGATCAGGTATCATTTCAATAAATTAACTGGTCAGGAAGATGCTTAGTATTATTGTATGATCTCATTATATGTGTATATGTATGCTTGTGCATTGTCATCAATTTAAGTGTGTGTAGTTTAATTTATATTTATTTGGACAGACACATGTCCTTCATGATATTCTTCTTAGAAATTTATGATAAATGCATTCGTTCATCATTAACTAAAAATTTAGGGGGAGTAGAATCATGAAAATAAGTTAAACAACAGAATTGCCAATTGCATTATCAATTTGAAGGAATTGAAACTTGAGCATTACCTTGGCTCTTGGATACATGAAGTTTTTAAAATTTAAAACTTCTTGTGCACAATTGTCATGAATACAAAGTCAACAAGATCCATAAACAATAAATGGTGCTAAGCAGTGGACTTGAACCATACAATAAAATAAGTTTCTCATAGTGTACTTCAAGCATCAGCAGAAGACACAGTACTTTTTAAGCATCAGCAGAAGCTATAGTGCATTTCAAGCATCAAGAGAAGCTACAGTGTATTTAGCTTCAGCAGAAGCTATAGTGTGAAAACTTAATTAAATTGGTCCACCCATAGATTGGTAAACTACGGATGAGCCAGTACAAAAAGTATAATCTAATTTCATAAATTCGTAACCTATGAAAATTTAAGTTATACTTCATCAACAGAAGTTTTTAAGTCATCTGGAGATGTTATAAGGAATCCGTAGATGATCTGCGGAAGAACTAAGAACAATGGATAAACTAAATTGTATAGAGGGTCCCACATTATTAAATAAACGAAATTAATATGTCTGAGAGAGTATAAATGATGTCCTTTGACTTCAATATTCATTATTCATTTTTTCTGAACACTTTTTCAGAACTAGAAAAATGCACTCAACATATGTTTCCCCCTTTCTCAAACATTCAAAATGACCAAATCAAAACATCAAACAAATACATAATCCTGATCCCAGATCATTGTGTTCAAGGTAAAACATGTCGTAATGATCAATAATGAACTGCTTGATTCTTGGTTATCCTAACAACTGTTCGCATTCTCATGACCATTATGTTGATTGTAACATGATCTTCTTTATTCTTATGAACAAATGGCTAATCGATTTTCAAGAGAGCATAATGTGTGTGTGTGTGTTCTTAAATCCAGACGACCCCGTGTCGGAAGGATGTAGAGACATTATACGATACTTACGACGATCCAGGATCTTCTATGCTTTAACAGCAGAGCTTGTGATTCATCAAGATCACATAGTCGATTTCTGGAACTCTGCTCAAATTGAGGAAGATGGAGAATCTAAAGTGATTATGGCTGAGATCAAAAATGAAAGTCTAAGGATAGATGAGCAGACAATTAGAAAGGTACTGGAATAGGGAGAACAAGAAAGTGGTCACCCAGATGTCTTTGATCATGAGTATATTGAGAAGATACTTCTACTGATGGGTTATTATGGTGACTTTGAAAAAGGAGAGATCAAAAAAGGGAGATTGTGCAAGCCCTATCGATTTCTATGTCACACTTACCTGAAGTGTAACTCAAAAAAGAAATCAGGACTGGATAGATTCTCAAGGCACATCTCTTCTGGAATCATAGGAATCTTTGAGGGACGAACATACAACTACTCCAAGTACATCTTCAATTGTCTATGTGACCACATCAAAGTGAAAAAGCCTGACAAGATGTACATGTTTCCAAGGCTTCTTCAACTAATCATCAATGTTGATCTGCCTGGGATTGCCATAGATGGTGATGTGTTTGTTCAAGCACACCTAGGGAGATCTATTATAAATGTATGAAGGAAGAGACATGCCCATGTTTGCTCATGTGGTAGATGCAAATGCAAACAAACCACAAGAACTGGTATGGGAGGAACAGCAAGGAAGTTCACCTGCTAACACTGAGGAAATCTCATCTTCACCTCATCAATCACCCATTCACCAACAATCTCAATCATCTTAACCATAGTCTCAAGCCAATTAAAACACCCAACCAATCTCTCCTATCCACCCTCTATCACCAAATCAACCACAAACACCCCAATCACAATTAATAGCTAGCCAAGACACTTAGCCAATCTCTCTACTTCTTCATCAATCACCTGAGAGTGTGCATACTGAACCCATCACTATCACTCAGTCTCTAAACTCCACTTGTGAGACTGAGTTGATTTCTCAAGCGAACACCATCCCACTATCATACTCAAAGTCTCAAAATCTAGTTACCTCCAATCAAACTGAACCTTTAGTGTTAACCATAAATCTTGAACAACAACCTCATCAAGATAAACCCATTCAAGCTGAAGAGCCATGCTCTAGATCAGCAACCATGGCTCATACTAAAGATCATAATGATGAGATTGCTGATCAATAACAAGAAAGGGAAGAAGGAGAAAACTATGTGGATGTGATTACCTATCATGAAGATGAGTTAAGTGAAGATGACATCCTTGTAAGCAAAAGCTATTTGGTGACTGAATACAACAAGCTTGTTGTGAAGTCTAACTTTAGAAAGCAAAGAATTCAAGAGCTAAAAGGGATAATAAAAGAAAAAGATGTTCAGCTGATGCGGTAAGAAGCAATCATCAAAAGATTAAGAGAAGATGTTTTATGCAATAATGAAGTAATTGATGCTCTTCTTCAACAAGACTTTGAGCTTAAAGAATCAGTAAAGTTTGAGAGAGATGAGAATGAGAAGTTGATGCTGAAAATCGATCAAGTAACTGACTATCTCTCTGCTAAATCAGCTTTGTTGAAAAGAAAAGAAGAAGAGGTTGAGGAGATAAACATGAAATATGTGTACTGGAATCAACAGTTGCTCCTACATCAAATCAAACAAAAGAAGCTTTTGAGATCACAAAGCAAATCATTCAATATAGAAGGAAAAAGAAGTACTTGGGTCTTGTGAAGAAGGAAGTGATTGAGACACAAGATTCACCAAAAAGGACTAAATCTATTGAATCTTTATCCTTAAAGCCTATGTCTCCTGCTGAAACAACAAGTGATGATGAATAGAACGAGCTCACAAAGAATGAATCTGCCAAAGAACACAAAGAAGAAATAGTTGATGACCTGCTAACCACTAGAGACATACTTGAAGAAAGGCCAGAATCCTCAATGTTTTTGACTTTGATAAATCATGGCTTTCCGTATGATATGGTGGAAAGGATGAGCATGAGTGAAATGAAAGATGTGTTGAAAGAATTTGAAGTGGTTGTTTCATGATTCCAAACTACAACTATGAAACATTCACAACTTATCAATCAATTCAAAAAATCAAGAAAGAGTTGGGTCATTGTGATACAGCTTAGCTCTCAAAATACAATATGATATGCTGGTTATAGGGTCACAACCACAAAAGCTATAAACTCAAGGGAAGATCAGTTAGTGAGCTAAGGAGGATGATGGAGCATGTCATGGCTATTGAGCTAGACACAGGGGTGAGATCAGAATTAAAGCTCTAAACCCATCCTATGAGCAACAAAGCAAACTCCCTGCTGATCCTATAACTTTTGAATCTAAACATCAACACAAAGGGAAAGATAAGCAAATAAGAGAGCCTAGGGCAGTTATCCCTGGAAAAGTGGGGCCTCTGGGCACAATAGTCAGAGAGATTACTAAGAAAAAATCCACATTGATAAAACTGTATGATCACATCACAACTCCCAGTTCTATGGAAGAAAACAGGATTACGGACTGGAAATATGATCCAGACTAGGATTGTGCAATCATTAAAAGAACATATGGAAGAATCCAATACTTCCATGATGTAGAAGCATTAGTGAGTCTTCCTGAGGGAGATATTAAAGATTTGCAAAGTTTAATCATGTCTAACTATCCAATCCATCCAAGGGGAAGATATTTTTCTGTGTCTGTGGAAAGGATGAAGACAAAATTCATAGATCATATGCTCAAGGAGGCTAAGAGAGGTGATGTTGAGCACAGAAAGAGAAATCAAGGAATTAAAAGAACAACATCTAAGCCCCCTTCTCTTGTAGATGATGAAATGATAAAAAGGGTTAGATACAGCAATAGAAATACAGCATCTATAAAAAGCTTTAAGGGAAATCAATATACATCTCCCATAACAGAATGGGGTTATATTGAGAAAACAAAAGAGTTAGTGCTGCTAAGGAATACTGAGGGGAAGAAAGCTGATAAGATAAGAATTTTTGACCCAGTGGAGATCAAATTGCTTCACCTAAGCTATACATCATATCTTCATGACAAATTCTTCCCAAAGCTAACTGATGAAAGAGCACAGAATGACTTATGTCAATATGTGCATATGATTCAAATGATTGACAAATTGCACGCAAAGGTATGCAAAAGAAGAAGACATGAAGCTGGATTGTTGAAAGGATCTACAATTGAAGAAGTGTTAGAACTGAGAATCTCGGAGGAAGATGAACTAGAGATTGTGCATAGTCAATGTGTTGTGGTAACCCTCACAACAGAAGAAGACATTTTGGGGCTGAATTTTAAGACACTTAAAAGGATAAGCAGAATGGAGATCAAGTACAAATACAATGATCAAAAGGATGCAGTATCTTATTTCAACAAGAAAATGGTGTCAAGATTAAAGGAGCTTTCAGTTTTGAAGGGATGATTACAAGTGTCTAAGCCTAAGGGGGAGTATTGTTAGATCTAGGAATCATAGGTCTAGATCATTTTGTATAGGCTTAGAACTTTAATCAATATTTGTACTAAACAATTGTAATTCATTACTATGCATTATATATAGGTTAACCCATATGTGTATTGATCTGTGTATGATTGCAGGTATAAACATTATTCTTAGTCAATATCTAAAATTGACTAAGTGTAAGAAACATCTACGAATGAACACTTTTTATTCTTCCGTAGATACGTTTCTCACAAAATCAATTATCCGAAGATCTCCTGCGGATGAACAACCAACTCTGAAGTCTGAAGAACAAAGTTTCCTTCGGAAGAACAAAGTAACTTCGGAAGAACAAAGTACCTTCAGAAGAACAAGACTCCTGCGGAAGAACAAACATCTATGGAAGACCATATTCCTGCGGAGTCCAAACACTTGTATGTAATAATACAAGTGTTACAAGTCAACATGACAGTTGTGCGAATCCCAAGAGATCCGGTGTTTCTTTACCAGAAACACATGTGCCTATAAATATGGATCCTAGGTTTCACATCAAGCAGACGGAGACTACGACAAGTAGACACACTATCACAAACAACCAAACATCAAATCATGAGAACACAAACCCTAACAACTGTCATATCAACATCAATACATTCAAACCAATTTTGTTTCATTCATTGTTAATTCATCTGTAATCATTAACACCTTTTAATGAAATACATTTGAATTAACTATTTTTTTATTATAAATTGTGTTCGTCTTAGTCATTAATCCTTATTGGTGATATTAAAATATTAAAAACAATTAAGCAAAGTTAATGTTGATTCCGCAAACACTAATAATTTCCGATTGCGATCCTTGGATTCACAAGAAACCAAACTATTCGAACAATTGCAATTCGAACTAAAGAAAACTCCAACACGATACAACACATGCAGAAATTCACACAAGACCAACGCATGCCCACAAGGCATTATGATGGCTGAAGATGTTGACTATGTAGGAGGCCCAAACAATTCATATAACAACTTAAATTGGAGAAGCAACTCGAATTACAGAGATGCTAGTAACAACCAATCATCATCTGGATTCAACCGAAGGCCACCTTACCAACAACAGAAACCACCATACCAAGGTCCAAGTAGTAGTAATTAAGACCATGGAGCATCATCAATGCAAGACTTATTACAGCAATTGTTGATAACTACACAAGCCACAAATGAGTATATCCAGAAATCTAATTGAAGAAATAAGGAGAGATTCCAAAATAACAAGGTGTTGGAGCATATATTGTCATATATAGTGTGTCTGTCGCTTGTCGAATAGTCTAGGCTTAATGTAAAACACCTGATATGTTGTAAGCACATGAAACTGGGTCATTCGCAGGAGCATATGCGAATGAGACTCAGTCGTACGATTGAGCCATGCTAATGGACCAGCCGTGCGACTGAGAGATGCGATTGGAACATTCGTAAGACTGAACCATAAGTATGGTCCAGTCGCACGATTGAACCATACGCATGGTCCAGTCGTACGATTGAACCATACACATGGTCCAATTGTACGAATGGGCCCAGTCGCATCTAATATGGGCCGAGGCCTATATATACCAGTTTCAATGTGTAGAGAGTAGAGGAGTTTGAGAGGAAATCTGCCCGGGGCCTAGGGCCGAGGCCTATATATACCAGTTTCAATGAAACCATTTAATTAAAGTTTGTGTTATTGATTGTCTCTTGGTTTTGGTTGTTTATCCTTCCGTCAAGAACACGCTCGGATGTCTACCGATCCAACCGACTTCACAATTGGTATCAGAGCTGGTTACTGCTGGAATGATCTAACAATCATTCTAGCAACCCGAGCTCTTGCATTCTGGATCTATTTCAGGTTCTTTGACGTTAAACCCACTTCGTGTTCTTCGTGTTCTTCGTGTTTTGCTCAGATCTTGTTACGTGTGTTGTTTCTATGTTAAAATCAAACTCGAAACCACGTTCTGATCACCCTTTCGAATCGGATGATGTCTATTGTGTTTTGGTTCATGTAAAATTCGTTAGATTAGGGTTTTGGGCAGCCCTGGCAGCTGCAGATCTGAAATTTTGCATGCAGATGTGCTCATGCGACTGGACCATGCGAATGGACCATTCGTACGACTGGACCATGCTAATGGACCATACATACGACTGGACCATGATAATGGACCATTCGTACGACTAGACCAATCGTATGTTCAGTCGTGCGACTGGACCAGTCGTATGTTCAATCGCACGAATGAGCCATCCGCATTGACTCATCCGCATTTGTTCCAGACCTAAAAAAGAGTCTAGAACTGCCTCTTGCACAGATTTGGGGATGAGCAAAGCATATTCACCCTGAGGTTCTTTTGTCAAATAAGTTTGATGTATACCCCGTTATTCGTCGGACTTTCAGAATAGGTGAATGTAGTTGGAACATGAAAGAGAGAAGAAAAGATGTCAGCAGTTAGTGCTGATTTTGTGGGTTAGTCAGGAGCATCTGACTACTTATTGGCCAATCAAGTTATATCTATCCGCATAGAGAGGATTCTCATTCTTAGGGGGAATCCATGTATAGAGAAATTAAAGACGCAATCAGAAAGTGACGATGTGAGCCGGTTTCTGATGATGAATCTGAGTGCACGCTGATTTGGTTGAGATTGTCAGCTGTGGATTGGAACCTTCTACCTTTTGCCCAATACACCGTATGAAGACGCCAAGAGAGCACAACGTTTATATATTGGGATATGCTGAATGTGAGGGGGAATTTCTGCAGATGTTAATGTTAATCAGGTTAGCCTGTGTGAAGATTGAAGCAATGGAAAACTGTTCATGTCATTATCTGGAAAAATCAGTCATATGGGGAATCTTGATGCTATGATGGTGTTCTGCAAAGTAAACAAAAGCTATTGTGCCTAAATTCATTTTTAGGGATATTGTAGCAACCTGACAGATCGGCAATGTTGGATAATATGGTTTTCGTTTGATTCTATTGGCAACCAGAGAAAAGATTGACTGAAGATTGTAAGAGGTGTTATCTACTATTCGCAAGCAAAGTCCAAGGGGGAATTTGTTGGAGCATATATTGTCATATATAGTGTGTCCGTCGCTTGTCGAATAGTCTAGGCTTATTGTAATACACCTGATATGTTGTAAACACATGAAACTAGGTCATTTGCAAGAGCATATGCGAATGAGACTCAGTCATACGACTAAGCCATGCTAAGGGACCAGCCGTGCGACTGAGAGATGCGATTGGGACATTCGTAAGACTGAACCATAAGTATGGTCCAGTCGCATGATTGAACCATACGCATGGTCCAGTCATACGATTGAACCATACACATGGTCCAATCGTACGGATTGGCCCAGTCGCATCTAATATGGGTCGAGGCCTATATATACCAGTTTCAATGTGTAGAGAGTAGAGGATTTTGAGAGGAAGTCTGCCCGGGGCCTAGGGCTACCAGATGAGAGGGGAGATCATGCTCGATCTCCCCTTGCCAAGAGTCTTGATTCTTATGTTGTAATGAGATTGTAATCGTTAGGTTTTATCAATGAAACCTTTTAATTCTAGTTCGTGTTATTGATTGTCTCTTGGTTTTGGTTATTTATCCTTCCGTCAAGAACACGCTCAGATGTCTACCGATCCAGCCGACTTCACACAAGGCTGACATCAAAAGCAACAAAGCATCATTGCAAACCATTGAACATCAAGTATGTCAGATAGCTCAATAACTATCTGAAAGACCCCATGCTCAAGTAAGAGTGGCAAAACCACTCAAGGTGATGCACCTATATTATAACCCATCCTTAAAGAAGTAGAAACTATAACTCCAAGTAATGCAAGTGATAAGCTAAAGCAACCCGTTTCTATTGAAGAACCAACCAAGAAATACGTCCCACAACCACCTATATATCCAGGTCATTTGAGACAACAATGAATGGAGGCACAATATAGCAAATTCCTAGGTTGTTCAAGCAACTCCACATCAATCTGTCCTTGGTGGAAGCCTTAGCCAAAATGCCAAATTATGCTAAGTTTTTGAAGGGTGTCTTGTAGAACAAAAAGAAATTAGAAGAGTTATCATATGTAGTTTTGAATGAGGAATGATATGCAGTTCTTCAAAACAAACTACCTCAAAAGATGACCGATCCAAGAAGTTTTACCATACCTTGCCTAATAGGAAATCTTTCTATTAGCAATGTGTTAGCGTATTTTGGTGCTAGCATTAACCTTATGCCTTATGTGGTTTTTGAAAAGTTAAACTTATGTGAACCCAGACCTCTAGTTAGCTAACCGTTCTGTTAAATATTCGAGGGGCATAGTTCAAAATCTTTTAGTTAAAATCGACAAATTCGTATTTCCCGTTGATTTTGTGATCCTCAACATGGATGAGGATAAGAATGTTCCTCTTATCCTAGGTCGACCTTTCTTAGCAACTGCTTGAGCCCTCATTGATGTTTGCACCGACAAACTCACGCTTCCAGTAGATGAGAAGAAAGTAAATTTCAACATAGGTCAATCCATGAAACATCCTCAACATCATGACTCACTCTATTACATTGATGTTTGTGATTTAATCATAAGTTGTCATTTAAAGAAAACTCTTCAACTTGAAGTTTGCAACACTTAATTACTAGAAGTCCAAACCACTGAACCCATTTGTGAGAATCAAATCATTCCAGAACTAGAAGTTGATGAAACACCATCACATCAAGAAGCATTTGAGATCATTGAACAAGAATTAGAACCTAAAGCCAAACCTTCTATCAAAGATCCTCCGATTTTAGAACTCAAAGAACTTCCATCTCATCTTGAATACGCCTTTCTTGAAATCACATCTCAAGTTCATATCATAATCTCATCCGCCTTATCAATTGATGAGAAGAACATGTTGCTCAATGTGGTTAAGGCATATAAACGAGCAATTGCATGAAAAACCATGGACATCAAGGGAATCAATCCATCCTTTTGCACACACTAATGGTAGAGAAATTCAAATCCGTCATTCAACCTCAAACACGTTTAAATTCAAGCATACAAGACGTGGTGAAGAAAGAAGTAATCAAACTGTTGGATGCCGGTTTGATTTACCCTATTTCTGATTCACCTTGGGTCAGTCCCGTCCAAGTTGTTTCAAACAAAGAAGGAATGACTGTTGTAACTAATGAGATGAATAAGCTTATTCCCACTCGTACGGTTATAGGATGGAGAGTTTGCATCAACTATTGCAAACTCAATGATGCCATAAGAAAAGATCATTTCCCTCATCTTTCGCTGACCAAATGCTTGAGAGATTATCTGGAAAAATGTTCTATTGTTTCCTGGATAGTTTCTCAGATTATTTCCAAATTCCTATTGCTCCTAAAGATTAAGAGAAAATGACATTCGCCTATCCATATGGTACATTTGCTAATCGGCGAATGCTCTTTGGATTGTGTAATGCTGCTACTACATTTCAAATATGCATGGTAGCAATCTTTCATAAAATGATCGAACACTCAATGGAAGTTTTCATGGATGACTTCTCCATCTTTGGAAACTCATTTGAACAATGTCTTGAAAACCTGGAAAATATGTTGGTTTGATGTGAAGATTCTAACCTTGTTTTGAATTAGAAAAAGTGCCACTTCATGGTTACTGAAGGGATAGTATTAGGACATAAGATCTCTCAAGCATAGCTTGGAGTTGATCAAGCCAAAATTGATGCTATTTCCAAACTTCCACATCCCATAACTGTGAAACACATCAAAAATTTCCTAGGTCATGAAGGATTCTAACGTCGTTTCATCAAAGATTTCTCAAAAATCGCTTGACCGATGACTCAACTTCTTGAGAAAGATGCACGATTCTTATTTTTTGATGAATTCATTAGTGCATTCAGTTTGCTTAAAAAGACATTGGTAACAGCTCCGATCATGGTTTCTCCATATTGGACGCAACCATTTGAACTCATGTGCGACGCAAGCGATTTCGTGGTAGGAACCGTATTAGGACAAAGGAAAGACAAGCAATTCCACCAATTCATTATGCGAGCAAAACCCTAAACGACGCACAAGAAAACTACACCACCACTGAAAAAGAGCTTCTCATGGTAGTTTTCACATTTGATAAATTCTGCTCGTATCAAATTCTTTCAAAAAAAATTGTATACACCAATCATGCAGCCCTTCGTTATCTATTCAACAAACAAGATGCAAAGCTGAGATTGATTCGTTGGATACTTCTACTTCAAGAATTTGACATTTAAATTCATGATAAGAAAGGAGCAGAAAATCTAGTAGTTGATCATCTCTTGCATCTTGAAGATTCAAGTCCTTCACAGACTGAGGAATCCACAATAAATGACAATTTTCCTCACGAATTACTTATGCACATCCAATCCTCAATCGATGAACATCCTTGGTTTGCCGATTTGCAAATTACTTGGCAAATGGAATCCTTCTCAAAGGAATAATTTATCAGCAAAAGAAGAAATTCTTTACTAAGATTAAGCATTACTATTGGGAGGACCCATATCCTTTTAGAATCGATGCAGACCAGCTTATCCGAAAATGTGTATACGGAAGTGAAGCGAAACAAATTCTAAGGCATAATCATGAAGGACCCACAGGAGGACAACATGGAGCAACCCTAATATCCAAGAAACTATTTGACTTTGGATTTTACTGGCCCATGATCTTCAAAGATGCTCACAACATGGTACGCACCTGTGATGCATGTCAAAGAGCAACCAATATATCAACATGGGATAAGATGCCTCAGAAACCGGTTCAAGTTATGAGGTATTTTATACATGGGGTATTGATTTCATGGGGACATTCCCGGTGTCAATTGGCAATTGTTACATCTTGGTAGCAGCCGATTACGTTTCAAAATGGGTTAAAGCTCAAGCCCTACCTACCAATAATGCTAGAAACATTGTCAAATTCCTTAAGAAACTATTCTCTCATGTTGGTGTCCTCAAAGCTTTAATTAATGACCAAGTATTGTATTTCTATAATAACCAGCTCAAATTAGCAATGGCCAATTATGGAGTGCATAATTGCTTCACAACTACTTACCATCCACAAGCGAACGGGCAAGCCGAAAGTCACTAACCGAGGCATGAAACGAATCCTTGATAAAACTGTAGGTCAAAACCACAAGGACTAGTCTACCAAGCTAGATGATGCACTATAGGCTTTTCAAACAGCCTATAAGACTCCCATTGGCACAACATCGTTCAAACTAGTTTATGGGAAGTCGTGTCATCTACATGTGGAACTAGAGCACAAGGCCTTTTGGGCACTTAAAGCAGCAAACCTAGGCCAAGACCTTACAGGAAAGAATCAATTCCTACAAATTCACGAATTAAAGGAGAGAACAGGCATACAAAACCGCTAGGGTTTATAAAGAAAATACAAGGATATTACACGTCACTAGATTAAAGAACACAAAATGATTTCATATGGGAGAACATGTCTTACTTTATAATTCCCGTTTGCATTTGTTTCCTTGAAAGCTGAAATCACATTGATCTAGACCTTACACGATTAACAACGTGTTTCCGAATGGTGCCATTGAAATCGATAACCACGACAGTTTAAGTTTCAAAAAGAATGGTCATCATTTTGAACCATATAAGAATGGACCAACCAAGATTCTTTCAAAGGAATTACACCTCCACCCCAACGAAAACTAAGTGTGGGGAAGGGTCGCGTCGAAGACCCGAAACTTAAACGCGGCACCTGTATATAGGTTTTCCTTGATATTTTAAATTGTTTAGGACCTCACAAGCACAAGCATGGGGTTGTGCCCCATGAAACATGCACCCGTGTCTCTGACAAACTTTTTCCATGATATTCGCTAATGACTCTAGAATGTTGCAGGTCGAGTTTAAGACAAATTCTGACAATCACGGGGTCGTGCCTGGCCAAGCACGCCCATGTATTCACTTTTCATGACATGTATATAAATACCACACTTGTTCCATTCTTTTATCACATCCATTCCTGCTCAAAAACATCTTAAAAATGAAAGAATCAAGTCACGGAAGTTCAAATTTGAATCATGCAAAGAAATCGTGTTCTGAAACACGAGAGCCAACAATGCAAGAGTACTTCATCAAGTTGCATGAACTGATCAATCAGTTGAATGAAATGAACCTCATCGCATCCCAACACCTATCTGAACTCATCCAAAAAGTTCAAGAGATGGCCGAGGAACTCGTTTCCATTAACCGCCAGCTTGCGGAACTGAGCAACCGCACTTCTCACTATCCCATCCCGAACCTTCCACATGAAATGTGTAATGGTTTCATTTAGAAGCACTTCATGATGTGTTAGGTGCGTTGATGCGCGTTAAGGAGTCTAGTTTTGCAGTTTCAGATTCTCGGCTTTTAACGTATCATGTAAACGTAGGACCCTAGGAAATGTAATTGTCATTTGGCTTGTGTTAATTAACCTTAGGACTATTTTCTTATATTTCCTGATGATTTGGAAGTGATAAAACTTAACTGGGTAAATTGCGCAACACGCGAACTGAAAAACAGGACAATGTAAAACTGAAACCGAACAACATAGGGGAGGCCCCCGTGCTCGACAATGAATGATACCTTCTGACTTTTTTTAGCGATTTGTCTTGTTCACCATCAATTCTAAATGTTAAAAACTGACCTCATGCCTGCAAGAGCTCATATCCACTTCCATTTTCATCATATTTTCCATTTTTCTTTCTTCTTTTCAAGAGTTCTTGCATTTCCTTTCAAGTTTATTTTTCTAAGAGGTTAGTATTACTAATTCCTACGTTAATAATGGTCATTTACATGTAGTTAGGTGATTAGGTTTCTAAACAACCAAAATCTTAGAAATTATATGTGAAACCTTGCAATTATATGTCTTATGGAATGATGAATACTTTAAACCTTCTTGTTCATGTTTCTTTTTGAAGTTGATTACTTGTTAATTAGTATGTTTAGTTAATCATTAGTATGTTTTCCTTTGTTGTTAACAAGACTATCTTCATAATTTGTGGTGAAATGATAGTTAATCATATTCCAGTTACAAGAGTTAACAAGTGGTGTTAAAC
>BJCM01267099.1:0-17090 GCA_018326385.1 Flaveria bidentis | reverse complement strand
CCAAATAATATCCATGAACAAGTTATCCTCATAAGTTGTTCTTTCTCACACATAATCTATTTAGAAAACCCATTTTCTAAAATGGTGTATTTATTTAATTGCATGATCATATCATCAACTAAATGTTAATTTGTGCTTGCTAAGCTTGTTATTGGGTATGACCCGACTTGGATCATAACGTACTAACCACATCAATGTTCTATGTGTCTTGGGCATAAAGGATCCAACAAAGATGAGTTGAGAGTTTTTCATACCATGCTCTTGGGGATTGGTGGAGCCCATAGAGAGTCTTATCTAGTTTGTAAACTCTGTCTTGATGATATGGATCCTCAAATCCTTCAGGTTGACTGACATACACTGTATCCCGGATTTCACCATTTACATCCAGTTGATAAACTTTAATCTTCATGTAAGAGGCATAGGCTAGGAAGATAAGAATGGCTTCCATTCTTGCCATAGGTGCAAAGACTTCATTCTAATCAATTCCCTCGACTTGTCAAAATCCTTGAATTACAAGTCGACCCTTGTTTCTGATTATGACCCCTTTGTCATCTTTCTTGCATTTCAAGACCCATTTTGTGCCAATGACCTTAGCACCTTTAGGTCTGTCCACTAGTGTCCATACACCTAACTTCTTGAACTAAAGAAGTTCTTCTTGCATGGCATTCACCCATACCTCGTCGTTTAGGGCTTTACTGACATATTTTATCTCAAACTGAGACAAAAAACAACGATACCCACCATCGTGAAGATACCCCTTTTCCATTACCGAGGCATAATCAACTGAGTATAGCTGATTTCTTGTCTGAACTCGTGATCTTACATCCCCAATGACATTGTCCAGAGGATGATAGACATTTAAGTGTGATATAGGAGTTGTGGGAAAGACTACCTCATTCTCGATATTATGAACTCTTGGTTCCGGATTTGAGGCAGCAGGTGTTTGAGGTTCCGAAGAATCAGAGGCATCAACATCAGATGCTTGTGGACTTGCAGTAGTAGGAACCTGTTCCTCCTGATCGACCTGATCATTCTCCACGGCTTCATCGTCAGAGGAGGAGTCACTTACCTCAAGTGCTCCCCCTGAGTGACTGACTATGTGACTCACCTTGTTGACCAAATATTGTTGATTGTTGTGATGGTGTGTTTAAGACATCATACATTAGTTTGGTTGCTAATTCATCTTCAAGAGTGGAGAGGGGGATGTTGAAGGACTTAAAGAATCCATCATAATTGAAAAAGAATGTGGGTCCTTTGCCAGCACGGGGTAGTGTATCTCTGAACGTCGACTTTGCCCCACACTTCTACTTGACCTGTTGAGTTGTTGTAAACTCTCTTATTCGGTATGTTGTATCCTAGAATAATTCCTTCTTCAACCTTCTCGTTGAACTTGCCTTCCTGAGTTTCTTCAAGAGGGTGCATGGTCCGCCAAAAGGTTCAAGGTACTCTAGATTAGGTTTACGTCGTTGGAGTAACTCGTAACACGTCTTACTATGACGTGTTACGAGAAGGTTGGGTGCATGGTCCCCCAACTTACTTTGTTTCTCTCAATTACCAGAATGTTCTGTTTTATGCAGTTCAATGGAATGACATTCTTTTCCTTATGAGACTTCTTAGTCTGTTTGCCTTTCTTGCAGGCGACACAAAAATCTGGTAATTGGAAGTTTTTTACGTTTACTCCTCGCACTAGATCATTCTAGATCAAGTGATTTATCTTCCGGGGATTGATGTGTCCTATTCTCCTATGCTAGGAGATTGAATCCTTCTCAGTAGCCTTTGACAAGAAGCACTGAACTTGATGATTCGTTGTGGAGGCCTTTGATAGATCCAAGACATAAAGAGATCGTTATATCTTGAAGCTGACATTAAGACTTGGTCCTCCGGGATCCCATAGTCCTTTTTCAGAACATAGCACTTCTTGTTGTCGAACACTACCTTAAAGCCTTTGTCACATATTTGAGAGAAACAAAGTAAGTTTTTTTGAAGTTGTTGAACATAGTTTACCTTATCAAACTTCACTTTCTGGTTCCCCACTTCCCCTTGAGCGGTGATGTAACCTCCTTTGTTTACAGCAAATGAAACGTGACCTTCTTTAATTTGTTTGACGTTTGACAGGAGTATCAGGTTCCCAGTCATGTGCCTGGATGCTCCGCTATCTACAATCCAAGTATTTGTGTCAGCACAATAGCGAACACCCTGCATATTTAATGGAAATCGTTAGTTGAGGTTAGGGACCCAGCCTTTACTGGCTTGGGTGAACCAGAAGAATCACACATCATAAATTCCACCCACTATCCATTTGAGGGTGAGGGAAGATCATTCTGCTTTTTGTTCTCATTATCAGACATTGAACTAGATTTTTCTTTCCATAAGCCAGTTTTGTGTAAAGCCTGTTTGTGGTAAACAGACGACTGGCTAATAGGTTGAACTTTAGGTTCACTGACTCCTTTTGGTAGAGTCACGAAGCTCCTTTTTAAAGGGCTCGTTTTAGTGTCATAAAGTTCAATTCTTTTCCTTGGTGTTTGATAGTAAGAACAATTAGACGCGATGTGTCCATACTTTCCATAGTTGTAGCATGATCTACTTTCGACATATTGGTGTAACTGTTTCTGTGGAGAAGTGTGTGACACACGTGTGACTTTATTCTGTTTGGGTTTTGTGTCTTGTTGTTTAGATGTTTTAGCTTGTTTAACAAAATCTATTGTTTGAACCTTTTCAACATCTTAACCCTTTTGTTTGTTTGGACATAGACATGATGCATGTGGTTGGTTAACTTGTTTGGTCTTTTTAGGTTCAGAATTAGACGTGTTTGTACCCGACTTTACCTTAACCTCCTAAAATTGTTTATCCAAATTAACAATAGGCATTTTCCCTTTTGACTTTAAAGTGGCCTCCTTTTGTTTAGTGATAGATTCATTAAGTTTACTTGTGGAATCTGGATCACTTACAAGAGGAATGGACACCACATGATCCTTGATTGGGTTGTTATTTATTGGTTTGTATTTTGCATTAAACAAGGTCTCATGTGGTGGTGGAACCACTTTGTAACCCAAACCCTCCCCGTTGTTACGTTCTCTCACTAAGTGTTGGACTATGTGAGAAGAACTAGTCCAACTGTGTAGTTTTTGTTTTAATGAATTTACTTCAACTTCCAAAACTGGTTTTTGTTTCTCAGCTTCTTCTAGGGAGTTTAAATAGAACTTAATGTCATTAGCTTGGTTAAAAGCCACAACTTCGGTTTCCCTAAGTTGTTTATTTAACAGTTCTATATTCTTTTTGTAACTGTGCTCATTTAGTTTTAAAATATGATTTGCTTTAGTGCACAGTTGCAAGTCCTTTACTAAGCTATCGTTACCTAGCAAATTTCAAATCTATGCTTTCCTTAAATTTATTACAATCAGAACAAGCATGATTATTGAAAAATAGGTTTGTGGAACTTACCTAAGAAGGTTCTGTTGAATTAGCAATCATAGCAGAGTTTGACTTTTTTGGTGCAGGTGATTCTGAACCTGTTGAACTTTGACCTTCTTCATTTAGGTGATTGACCACATTTGCAGTTTCTTCAATATTTGACATCGCGAGTTCCACTGCTATATCACCTTCGCTTGTTGAGTCGTCATCCAAACCCTCAACGCATGCAATGTTGTATTCTCCTGGAGATACAAACCGAAAGGTCCAATCTTGCCCTTCGTCATCTTGAGCCGTCAAGGCTTTAGGATCCTTGCTTGATGATGCAGGATTACTTGTGGGTTTATCTTGACAATTGAAGGATGAGAACGGATTACCATTATCTGTCTTCTTGGGCTTTACACACTCACGCTTGAAATGCCCCTTCTCTCCACAGTTAAAACAGGTAACTTTGGTTTTGTCAAAACCAAAGGTTGTATTCTTTATGGAAATCAAGTTCTATCCTATCTTTTTAACAAACTTCTTAGCCCTCCGGACAACACTTGCCAATGCCCACATGATATCCATTCTTTCTAGCTCAGTCTCATCTACTTGCTCATAGTCTTCATCTGCCAGATGGCAGTTTCTGATCTTCCCTGCAACAAGACCATCATAGGAGTGAACGACAGCTGCTAGGAGATCCATATGCTCCTTTGCTACCTCTATAGTCACATTACCGAGATCCTGGGTCTTCAATCTTGTAGCATTGGCTTCAGGTGCTATGTATTGGGTGCACGACGACCTTAACGTGTCAGATCCTGAAGTAGTGACTTGAGACGGAGCGGTTGAACTCGACACGAATGCCGTTTGAAGTGGTGCTCCAGATGATTTTTCTTGAGGAGTTGAGTTGTAAAATGACGGGTTCTGATCATATGACGCCTTTTGAGACCTGTACTTCATCCTCAACTCTTCCTCTCTTAGCTTCAGAATGAAATCCTTGATATCCAACTTCGCCAGCATATCATTCTATCTAAGATTTGACACAAATGAGACCCACTTTTCTGGCAATCCATCTGCAAAATTCGACACCTTGTCTTCCATGGATGTAGTAACTCCATGAGTGTGTAGCTCACTCATCAAGTGGTAGAAATGGTCGATGACATCATCCAATCTCTCCTTCCCCATCGATGAGAAGTTATCAAACTCCTTTTTCAAAGCCTTAGCCTTTAGAGCTTTTAATGATGCATTCCCTTCATACCTTTTTCCAGAGCATCCCATAGCTTCTTTGCTTGTTTGTTCTTAGAAAATTGATGGAATATATCCTTAGGAATTGACTGAGTTAGCAGAGCATACACCTTCTTCTCTGCATTGTACTTTACCTTTTGGCTATCAGTCATACCACCTAAGGTAAGTTTAACTCCATCAGCACTAACCGGCATGTTGTACCCTATCTCTATTGATTCCCACAGATTAGTATCTACTCCGTTTAAGTATGTCTCGAACCTTTGCTTCCATTGTGGTTAATCATCTAACGTTATGAGCTTAGGGGGCTTATTGTGATTCCTAACTTCATTTCTAGAAGTAATATATTCTGAATCCGTGAATGCCTACCTGCTGTGAACACTGAGTATTCATCTTCCATCTTTAATTACTTCGACTTTAGAGCAAAAACTGTTTTACTGGTGCGAATGAAAAAATGCGATTGGGCTATCCGTGCGATTGAACAATGCGGATGGCTCAAACGTGCGATTGAACAAATGTGGATGGCTCAATCGTGCGATTGGACAGGTACGGATGAACAATGTGAATAGGGTATTCAGTCGTAGGAATGGATGAACGACTGAGTGCAATCATGCGTATGGGAGGTACGAATGAGTTCAGTCGTGCGATTGAGTCAATCGTGCGACTAAAGCTGCTGGTTTTTTGAAAATTCAATGGTTTTTGGTACTTTGACGCAAAAACATGAATTTTTCACGAACCCTAATTTCCGTATGTCGGAAAACATTAACTTTTTGACCTGGAGACGTCGAAAACATTGTTTGACACAAAAAGATTGAGTTTTTGAGTGAAAAACGCGATTTTTATATCAAAATCGATTGAATCACACACAAATCAAGAGCCAAAGCTCTGATATCGCTTGTTAGGACCATTTAGGTACGGAGTACTAACTGATTTAAGAGTATACCAAACCAAATAGTGTGGAATCCTATTTGATTGGCGATACAATCAGTGAGAACGCAAGTATAATCAATCTAATAATGAATTAAAACGTTAAGAACAATTGCAAGATGAATAACTGCGATCTATGAACTTGGAACTAGTGTTCTTGAGTCTCTAGACGGCTAGGGTACAATTGTGTGCATATGTATTTGAATTGTTATGTTTTCCACGAATTAAGTGGTATTTATAGGTTAGGGTTTTCCATTCGTATGACTGAGCCATTAGCATGGTTCAGTTGTGTAACTGGAGCATGCGGTTGACCCATCCGCACGACTGAATGTCCAGTCGTGCGACTGAGTCAATCTCATGTCACAATCGTGCGACTGATCCAGTCTCCTGGTTCATTCGTGCGACTGGTCCATTAGCATGAAGTATTCCTGCGCATGGTCCATTCGCATGGTCCATTCGCATGGTCCATTCGCATGAGAACTTCACACGATTAAGTTTAAACATGTTTCTCAACCATTATTGACTAAGAACTATGTAAACAACCACAAGCCTATATAATTAGTTCAATACACAATAAACAATGAAATATTAAACATTATAAGTATCAACCACACATTGTATTTCATTCATACCCATTCAATTACATATATGTATCAACAATAGTCAGATTGAAACCCTAAATGGAGTACGGGTAATAAGATCAAGCATTTGTGGCCAGGAGTTGTTCATTACTGAATAACTCATCAGGGAGCATCTCAAGCTTCATGATGAAGGTGCCCAACAGAGTTCCCCAAAGCAGATTTGGATAACACCTACATTCAAATGGGATATGGTGGAGATGTTAGTAGGTCTACAGTCTACAAGTTCAACTTTTCATACAACTAGAAGTTCCTGCTGCATGTCGTTCTTCATTGCTTATCCAACAAATCTGGGGGATGGGATCAAATCCCATACGAACAGGTGCCTAGTTCATGGAATGGTGTGAAGCATTCGCTTTAACTATTCAAGATTTGTGCTGACCAATCTTATGGGAAACCTCCAGTGGGAAACATTCCTCATGTATCCTACATTTCTTCAGCATATAATCAACTGTGAGTTGGACCAGAGTCAGCTTGTATGTGCAACTGCTCTGACTGTCCCTCAAATGACGCCGACCATCTTCAAGGCTTTGAAGAAAGTGTCCACCAATTTCACCAGAAGACATACTGCTCTACTTCCAGGTATGAGTGAGCAAATAACTCTCGATGACATCACTGTTAACCCCACATGTGATGAACCCACACCAGCAACTTCCCTCACATTACAAAATCTACCTTCTCATCCCCTCACCATCACATATCAAAGACGCCCTAAACGAACCCTTGTTCAAATGATTGAACAAGCTCCTCCTGTTCAATCCAAAAGGAGTAGAGTGGAACAATGGGCTCCCACTCAGTTTGAGGTCTCACCATCCTTCACAATTGACCTTAATATGGGTTTCGAGTCTCCTCAGTCTCAAACCCATGAGACCGAAACCCAAGCTAAAAACCCTCAGGGTGAGTCTTTATACTCCTTTAACTAGCCACAAAAGGACAACCCCACCATAGGCTCAATGCCTGTAGACATTGATCAAGGTCCGAGGTCATTAGGTTTAACTTCTATATCCTTTACTGACCTTTTATTCAAAACTGATGAAGAGATTACGTCCCTTCATGGAAATGAAGTTGATCTACAACACTCTCTCAAAGATCAACAGAGCCTAGAGAGATCTCTTATCTCTAGCCCCCATCAGCAAGCCTCTACTGAGTTGAGTCCCACTGATGTGGAGGGGACTCATGTAAATTCAGCTGCCACTACTGAAGGTGCCTCAATGGATCTTCAAGACAGTGGTAACATCTCTGAGACTGAATCTATGGCAACCATGCCTTTTGATGACTCTAAAAGAAACATCATTAAGCAAGGTGTGACATCCGGTAATTTTCCGTTACCAAACTTTGTTAGTTCTGTTAAGTCTTGCATACACGTGTCGTGAGCACACACTAGTTGTCGTTGAACGTTAATGACTTAATAATAATAATCTATGATAAACAATAAAAATCTAATTAATAATGTTGATTGTCAGTTGTGATTATGTGGTTCATGATTTTATAGAATTTAAATGTTTGTTTTATAAATTTTACGCGATAACGTGACAACGTGTAATATATATTTCGTGTGTTGTGTGACTTATTGTAAATTTCTTGGATTATTATTATAGGTTAATAATACTTGTGTTTGGTAGTTAAAAACTATTTAAAATTTATTAGAAAGATTGGTTTTTATAAAATAAAAATCAAGGGGTTTAAATTATAATTACCTTTTAACTAAAAGTTACCTTATTAAATCAAAATCAAACCCTAATCCCATACCAAACCCCCGTCAATGCGGCTGAATCCCTCTCCCACCTCCCACCATTGGATTTTGATCAACAACAAGCACAAAACAATTGATTTTGATCTAGTTTCAAGTGTTCCATAGAGCTAGCAAGTCCAATTATTGATTCTACATGTTTAAAGGTATGTTTTATCAAGTTGTTCATAGTTTTTGATGTAGATTAACCCTAATTTCGAATTTGATGATGATTATATGAAATTGATGATTGTTAGATAATTATATAGTGTTAGTTAGGTTGTATGAATGCTAAATTATGTTGATTGTGCAATAAATCAATGGTTTGATCATCTAGTTCATACATTGCCATAAGAGGAAACTTTTTGTTCTTGGAATTCATGAATTGATGATGTTATGATGCTAGATACAATGCTTGGATGTTAGTTTAATCAAATTGTGCAAGAAAATCCATGAATTAGAGGTGTTGATCATAACTTACAAAAAGTAGAAACTTTTATGTTTGATGAATTGGAATTTTGATGTTTTGGTGGTGATTAACATGTTAGAATGAATGTTATGAACTTGATTGGGTATAATATTAATGAAATTATGATTGAATTGGATGCTAGATCACTTTTGGGTGTTACTTTCCTAAAAGGGAAACTTTATTTTTGTGAACATTGGATATAATGAATTGGGCATGCTTATGATGTTAGGATCATGTTAGAATGATTGTTGATGATGTTTAATGTGATGGAATCTGAATATTAAGTTATATGGATGCTTGGTTGATCATGTAAGAAATTTAGGTTTGAGGATCATACATAGTAATGAATAGTAGTTAATGTTTAGAGAATCATGATTGGGTTTGGAATTGGTTCTCATTATGTATGCTAGTAATGTGACTATGATTGTCATACAAGCATGCAAATCTGAGGCCCCTACTTAGTAGGATTGGCAGGGTTTAGAATGTGAGGTCGTGGGTGGCTTCACATGGCATGTAGTGCATGATTAGACTTCACGTATGACTTTGTTTGATGTGATGTATTTATATTGATTGAGCATGATTGTTGTTTGAGAATTGCATGAGTGTATGATGATCTAATGCGGTATGATGACCTAGGTAGAACTTGGGTTAATGATGTGATGCACGTGGATAACTTACATGATATTCTTGTATGATAAGTTGATTTGCATGATTAAACAGTATTCCATCTACTATGTCACCAACAAGTCAAACGGGTCAACCAGGTTAACCTAGGGTTGTTAAGTGTTCTGTTTACACTTACTTATGTACTGTTTGACAACAATGGTGGCAACAATGGTGGAGCTAAAGGTAGAGCCTTTGTCATGGGTTCAGGTGAAGCTCTAAACGATCCTACTACTGTTACCCATAAATTTCCTGTTAATGGTCGTTTTGCTTCAGTACTGTTTGACACTAGAGCTGATAGGAGTAAATCTCTACTAAGTTTTGTAGCCTCTTAAGTGATATGCCATCTGTCTTGGAGTCTAAGTATGTTGTAGAGTTAGCTTATGGAAAGCAAATCTCTATTACGCACATCCTTAAGAATTGCAAGATAGAACTCGCTGGTCATACCTTTGACATTGACCTTATGCCCGTTACCCTTGGAAGATTTGATGTGGTCGTAGGCATGGATTGGTTGTCACAGAAGCATGCTGAGGTGATTTGTCATGAGAAGGTCATTCGTATTAACATGGTAGATGGGGAAACACTTTCAGTTAAGGGCGAGAAGAGTGGTGCTGTGATTAGCATCATATCATTCATGAAGGCTCAGAAGTGGCTACACAAGGGCCACTTGGCCATGTTAGTTGTCGTCTCTAACCAACAACATGAGGAAAAGAAAATAGAAGACATTTTGGTGGTTCGTGACTTTCCAGAGGTGTTTGCAGAGGATCTTCCTGGACTACAACCTCATCGTCAAGTTAAGTTGCAGATTGATTTGACTCCCGGAGCTGCTCCAATAGTGAGAGCACCTTACCGATTAGCACCGAACAAACTACAGGAATTATCTACGCAACTCCAGGAGTTGTTGGATAAAGGGTTATTCGACCAAGCTCGTCACCGTGGGGAGCAATTGTTCTCTTTGTTAAGAAGAAAGATGGCACATTATGGATGCGCATCAACTACAGAGAGTTGAATAAGGTCACAGTCAAGAACCGATAGCCGTTACCTCGTATCCACGATCTATTTGATCAGCTTTAGGGATCAAGTTATTGTTTGAATATTGATTTGAGATCTTGTTACCATCAATTGAGAGTTCGTGAGGAAGACATCTCTAAAACAACATTTCTTACTCGTTATGGTCACTATGAGTTCTTGGTCATGCCTTTTGGGTTGACAAATGCACTAGCAGTGTTCATGGGTCTCATAAACCGTGTGTGCAAATCCTACCTTGATCAGTTTGTTATCGTGTTTATTGTTAAACATATTGATTTATTCTAGGACCAAGGAGGAACATGACGAACATCTAGGTTTAATCTTGGAGCTACTTAGAAAGGAACAATTGTATGCCAAATTTTCTAAGTGCGACTTCTGGATTCGTGAGGTGCAATTTTTGGGTCACATTGTTAACGAGAAGGGAATACACGTGGATCCGGCAAAGATTGAGGCTATAAAGAATGGGTCGGTACCCAAGACACCTAGTGAGATAAGGCAATTTCTTGGTCTAGCAGGATACTATCGTCGTTTCATTGAGGGATTCTCAAAGATCGCTAAACCTCTCACAACTTTGACCCATAAAAGAACAACCTATAAATGAGGTGAGATTCAGGAAGCTACTTTTCAGTTGTTGAAGTAGAAACTTTGTAATGCACCGATATTAGCGTTACCTGAAGGAAGTGAGGATTTTGTGGTATACTGTGATGCTTCTATCCAAGGACTTGCTTGTGTCTTGATGCAACGAGACAAAGTAATAGCTTATGCCTCATGACAACTGAAGGTACATGAAAAGAACTACACTACTCATGACTTAGAGTTAGGAGTAGTGGTCTTTGCCTTGAAAATCTGGAGCCATTACTTGTACGGTACCAATTGCACGATTTACACCAATCACAAGAGCCTTCAGCTTATGTTAGAGTAGAAAGATCTTAACATGAGGCAACGACACTGGGTGGAATTATTAAAGGATTATGACTGTGTTATTAAATACCACCCGGGAAAGGCGAATGTAGTCGCTGATGCCTTGAGTAGAAAGGAAACCGCTAAACCCCGACGAGTGTGTGCCCTACAATTGACGATTAGCACTCACTTGCCCGAGCAAATTAAGGACACCCAGACGGAAGCCTTGAAAGGTGAGAACATTAGATCTGAATCTTTACGCGGGATGGATAAACAGTTAGAAGTCAAATCCGATGGAATACGATATTTCATGGAGAGACTTTGGGTACCTTTATATGGGAATCTAAGAGACTTGGTTATGAGTGAAGCGCACAAGTCTAACTATTCCATACATATTGGCTCTGAAAAAAATGTACCATGACCAGAAGGTGCACTACTAGTGGCCTAACATGAACGCAGGTGTAGCTACATACGTGAGCAAATGTCTGATATGCTCTAAGGTTAAAGTGGAATATGAGAAACCATCAGGGTTACTACAACAACCTGAAATCCCGGTGTTGAAGTGGGAACAAATCTCTATAGACTTCATTACTAAGTTGCCCATGACTCCTAATGGTTGTGACACGATATGGTGATTGTGGATCGACTCACTAAGTCAGCTCACTTCTTGGCGATCAAGGAGAGTGATAAAATGGACAGGTTAACGCGAATTTACTTGAAGGAAGTAGTGTCAAGGAATGGTGTGGCGATCTTGATTAATTCTAATCGTGATGCTCGTTTTACGTCCCATTTCTGGCAATCGTTAGAGAAATACTTGGGTTCACGTTTAGACATGAGCACTGCCTATCATCCGCAGACTGATAGTCAAAGTGAGCGTACTATTTAAACTTTAGAAGACATGTTGCGTGCTTGTGTGATCGATATTGGGAATAATCAGGAAGCTTATTTACCGTTGGTTGAGTTTTCTTACAACAATAGTTACCATACTAGCATCAAAGCAACACCATTTGAGGCATTATATGGGCAAATGTGTAGATCACAAGTTTGTTGGGTGGAAGTTGGTGATAGTTAATTGACTGGTCCTGAATTGGAACATGAGACCACAGAGAAGATAGTGCAGATACGAAACCGTAAGGCTGCGGTGTGAGATAGACAGAAGAGTTACGCAGACAAAGGACAAAAACCTTTTGAGTTTCAAATCGGTCACAAAGTCTTGCCAAAAGTTTCACCGTGGAAAGGTGTAATTCGGTTTGGCAAGAGAGGCAAGCTTAATCCAAGATAAGTTGGACCATTTGAGATTCTGGAAAGAATAGGTCCGGTGGCGTATCGATTGGACTTACCTGATTCATTGAGTGGCGTTCATAATGTATTTCATGTCTCAAATCTGAAGAATTGCCTATCTAACAAGGCACTAATTGTACCACTCGAGGAAGTACATGTAGATGATCAATTATGCTTTATGGAAGAGCTCGTTGAAGTAATGGATCATGAGGTCAAGACTCTTAGGCAAAGCAGGATACCTGTAGTCAAAGTTCGTTAGAACTCAAAACATGGACCGGAATTCATGTGGGAATGCGAGGATTAGAGGAAGCTCAAGTATCCTCATATGTTCGAAACGACGGCAACAACCGAAGAAGGTACTGAGTAAATTTTGGGACGAAATTTATTTCAACATTGGGATAATGTTTTATCAAGTTGTTCAGAGTTTTTGATGCAGATGAACCCTAATTTCGAAATTGATGATGATTATATGAAATTGATGATTGTTACATGATTATATAGTGTTAGTTAGGTTGTATGAATGCTAGATTATGTTGATTGTGCAAGAAATCTATGGTTTGATCATCTAGTTCATACATTGCCATAAGAGGAAACTTTTTGTTCTTGGAATTCATGAATCGATGATGTTATGATACTAGGTACAATGCTTGGATGTTATTTTAATCGAATTGTGCAAGAAAATCCATGAATTAGAGGTGTTGATCATAACTTACTAAAAGTAGAAACTTTTATGTATGATGAATTTGAATTTTGATGTTTTGGTAGTGATTAACATGTTAGAATGAATGTTATGAACTTGATTAGGTATAATATTGATGAAATTATGATTGAATTGGATGCTAGATCACTTTTGGGTGTTACTTTCCCAAAAGGGAAACTTTATTTTGTGGAACATTGGATATGATGAATTGGGCATGCTTATGATGTTAGGATCATTTTAGAATGATTGTTGATGGTGTTTAATGTGATGGAATGTGAATATTGAGTTATATGGATGCTTGGTTGATCATGTAAGAAATTTAGGTTTGAGAATCATACATAGTAGTGAATAGTAGTTAGTGTTTAGAGACACATTTTTGGGTTTGGAATTGGTTGTCACTATGTATGCTAGTAATGTGACTATGATTGTCATACACGCATGCAAATCCAAGGCCCCTACTTAGTAGGATTGGCAGGGTTTAGAATGTGAGGTTGTTGGTGGCTTCACATGGCAGGGTTTAGAATGTGAGGTTGTTGGTGGCTTAGAATTCCCATACGAATTGTTTGATGTGATGTGTTTTTATTGATTGAGCATTATGTTTGTTTGATAATTGGATGAGTGTATGATGATCTAATGTGGTATGATGACCTAGGTAAAACTTGGGTTAATGATGTGATGCACGTGGATAACTTGATATTCTTGTATGATAAGTTGATTTTCATGATTAAACAATATTCCATGTACTATGTCACCAACGGGTCAAACAGGTCAACTAGGTTAACCTAGGGTTATTAAGTTTTCTGTGTACACGTACTTATGTACTTGTGTGATCTAGGTAACCTTTGAAGGGTTGTCTTGACCTATCATGAGTCTTTTTATTTATTATCATTATACACCAGATGAGTTCATGCCCCTCTATTCTATAAACTTTCTTCTGGGGGAGGTTGCGTACTTGTTCTCAATCGCTATTTTATTATTATAAGTTGTGTATGTTTTAACATAGTGCTTAATACCTTGAAAAGTCCTCACACTTTTGGATCGTTATTAATGGTAACTAGCAGGAAATCTTTGGTAGTAGTAATGGGTCTGACGAGCCCCACCTGGGCGACTCGAGGTCAAACGGGTGCAGTTTTGTCCTAAACACAAACATCGTCACGAACTGGTAAGTCGTGAAAGGAAGCAACAAACAAAAGACAGTTACCCTCGATTGCGAAATCACTAAGATTATTACTTATGAATATAGATTAGCTATCTATTTCAATACACTTCTTATGCTATACAATTGTTAATTTTTATGATAAACGCAAACTCTTGAACTCACCAACCAATGGGTTGACATTTTTAGTATGCTATTCTCAGGTCATTAACTCAGCTTGCCATTAGGAGCACAACTCGGGTCCAACATGCATCCTAAGACTTTATTTCATAGACATATTTGTTTGTCCTTTATTTATTGGTTTTAAACATTAGGATGGCGCGTGTTTTGCCATATTATGCATTTTATTACTTTTAGTTTTTCTTATTTACAAAATTCTTCTGCATGGTTTTAAATGTTTGAAATTTGGTTGGTTTTGTTTTAAATGTGGCATATAGTGCCGTTCTGTGTAACTAGTGACTGTGATCCTGGTTTGTTCACATGCCTCACGGTAAAACTCCGCACGTGGATTTTGAGGGTGTGAAATAAGGGTAACCAGGGTGCCAAGAAACCACATCTGGTGGTGAGGATGAACATACTAGGTATGTTACCTCATCTCCCTATGATTCTTCAAAAGAAGATGAGGGAAGACTGCAACTCACAATTTAAGACCTACTATCTAAAGTCTCAAGCCCCGAATATAAGTTTAGGACTTTAGAGGATAGGTCTGCCACTCAACAACTTGAAATTGACAGTCTCAAGGCTCAACTAGCTGAGAAACATGTTGGACCCTGAAAGGATCATACATGCCAATTCAATTGGTGAGTTGATGGTTAGTCTGCTGGAAATCCCTCAAGTCCAAGAACTAATGCGGATGAAGAATTGGCTAAGAAGAACTAGTGTTGGCTAACCATATTTGTAAATGCAAAAGACATAGAACAAATGCTTGCAAGTGTTTGTTCTTCCGCATTAACAAATGCGGATAGCCTAAAAGATATGCGGTCAAGTTTTGTTCATTCGCATTTGCAAATGCAGATGCCCAGACAATAAATGCACATAAATATTTGTTCATCCACATTACCCAATGTGGATGACCAAACTACTAATGTGGATAACAAAAGAAGAAATGTTGATCAAGTCCAACTCATCCGCATTTGTCAATGCGGATGAACAGAAGAAATGCTGATGAAGACTTAGACTAGTTCTGATTTATAGGTCAGGGGTAGTTTAGTTATTTTGTAAAAAGGCATCTTGTCAGCCTATAAATAGAATAGAAAACCTCGTACATGAGGTGACTGTTGATAGACAATTATAATATTTTGTGTCTTACATTCTCAAAGTGTATTATTACTGTTTAATGCTCAAACCCTAGCATTTATTGTAATCAATTACCTTTATCAATAAAAACAAGCATTTATGAGTATTTCTTGTATTGAATGTTTATTGATTGTTTGATTTCGCCATACAATCTTTGACTCGATCACAATATTCGATCCCATTGAGAATATCAATCTCACTAGCCAGTTAATTGTATCATAGCTTTGGCTCTCACTTCTTTTTCAGATTTACCCAAGATCTGAACAAAACTTTATTGATCTGGTGATCGAGTTCCTAATAGAGTGTTCTATCACCTCTACTTAGTAAACAACAGAAAATACTCTTCAACAATTATTGTTCATACCTTCTCACCTTCAGGAACAAAGTAGCAGTCTTCACATTCGAAGCTATGAACAGTTAATATAACAAAAAGTTGCAACAGAATCTCAGAAACAGCAACAAATCTGATTCTTTGAACTTGTTTTGGATGATTAGGACCAGTTGGACTAATTAAACTTAAAACTTATCTAAACTACATTTAAACAAGTTAAAAAAATCTTGTTAAAATGGATCCACATAATTTTTCAGAACTCGGTCACACTTCAAAACCACCCAAGCTTAAACACTTCAAAACCACCCATGCTTAAACATAAACAGGTGTAGATCCAGACTATTAGATCTCAATATGCAAAGGGCCGCACATTCTTGTTACACTATCTCCAGATCAAGTTGCCATTTATAAAACATTAAGAATACCTATTGAGGATCTGACTCTTGATGATGATGACTACAAAAAGATTAAGATTGATCTCAAAGCTTACTCCATACTCACTCAAGCACTCAAGATGGATGTGTTGAAAAGAGTGGAAAAGTATGGTACTTCTAAAGCAGTATGGGATGCACTACTGATTATGTGTGAGGGAAGCAGTGAAGTTGCTGAGATTAACAAGGATAAACTTGTTAATTAGTATGAAACCTTTCATCACTCCAAAGGGGAGTCCATCTCTAAACAACTTCATAGATTTGTGCAGCTGGTGAACGACTTAGACATCATGAGAGTCACTTATAAAGTCAAAGAGTTAAACAAGAAAATGCTGCATAGTCTTCCAGAAAACTGGAAACAAAATGTGACCATGCTGAAAAATACTCTTGATCTTGAGAGTACTACCCTAGATATAATGATAGCCAAGATAGAAGCACTGGAGCTTGATGAAAGAAGTAGAAACCCAGGAGGACCTAGGTGATTGAAGCATATAAGTTTCCGTCAGACTCACACTCTATGGAAAATGCATTCATTACTAAGGAGGATGATTTTCTTTCCTCCAGGGATCAACTAAGACTACAGGAATCATTGCATCTCCATCAACCAATAGGCCATCAACATCATCATGTAGGATTCTTTATGCCCAAGACACGTAGAATATTGATGCGGTTAGTACGTAATGATCCAAGTCGGGTTATACCCAATAACAAGCTTAGCAAACACAAATTGATATTTAATTGATGATATGATCATGCAATTAAATATAAACACCAATTTAGAAAATGGCTTTTCTAAATTAGTTGCATATGAGATAGAACAACTTATTAGGATACTTTGTTCAAAGATTATTATTTGAAGTGTTATTTAACTTAATTAGATAACATCAAATAATAAAAAGGGTGTATGAGTT
>BJCM01267097.1:0-14058 GCA_018326385.1 Flaveria bidentis | reverse complement strand
ATACATCACAACAAATAATTCATACGCGAAGACTAATCATGCACCACATGCCATGTGAAGCCACTCACAACTTCACATCCTAAACCCTGCCAATCCTACTAAGTAGGGGGCTCAGATTTCCATGCGTGTATGAAAATCATAATCACATTCATTCATTTAGTTCATTCCAACCAGCATAGACATTGACCATCAGTTTCAATCCCAAACATGATCTCTTAATCACTAACCATAATCCATTCTCATGTATGATCAAAAAAGCCTATACTTCCTACATGATCAACCAAACATCCATAACAACTCAACTACAGATTCTAACACAACAAACATCATCCACAATCATTCTAACATGATCCTAACATCATAAGTATGCCCAAATCATCACATCCAAAGTTCTACAAAAATAAAATTTCCCTTTTGGGAAAGTAACACCCAAAAGCGCTCTAGCATCCAATCCAATGATAATTTCATCAATATTATACCTAATTAAGTTCATAACATTCATTCTAACATGTTAATCATCTCCAAAACATCCAAATTCCCAAACATCATACACAAAAGTTTCTACTTTTATTAGGTCATGATCAACATCATAATTTCATGGATTTTCTTGCACAATTCAATTAAACTAACATCTGAGAATTACATCTAACATCTTAGCATCATCAAATCACGAATTCCAAGAACAAAAAGTTTCCTCTTATGGCAATGTATGAACTAGTTGATCAAACCCTAGATTTCTTGCATAATCAACATCATTCAACATTCATACATCCTAACTAACATCATATAATCATCTAACAATCTTCAATTTCAGGTTCTCATCAAAGTTTCATGGATTACGGTTCATCTTCATCAAAAACTATGAACAACCAATCAAAACTAACCTTTAGATGTGCTTTGATGATGATTATCACTTGTAAACAACTTGTACTACTTGAAACCACTTGGAATTCAACTTGTGTATGTGTTCTTGGATCAATTTCTCAATGGATGAAGGTGTTTGGAAGAGTTGCAGCCGAAATTTGGGTTTGGGGGCTAGGGTTGGGTTAATTTTGGTAAGTTTTAGTTAAAAATTATTTACAAAATAACCCCTTTAATTATATTTTATAAAAACTAATCTTTCTAATAATTTTTAAATAGTTTTTAACTACTAAACAAGTATTATTTACCAATAATAATAATCCTAAACATTTACAACGAATCACACAACACACGAAATATATATATTACGCATTGTCACATTATCGCGTAAAATTTATAAAACAACCATTTAAAATTCTATAAAACCATGAACCACATAATCACAACTACTAATCAACATTATTAATTAGATTATTATTGTTTATCATAGATTATTTTTATTAAGTCACCAACGTTCAACGATAACTAGTGTGTGCCCATGACACGTGTATGCAAGACCTAACGGAAATAACGCAGTTTTGTAACGGAAAATTACCGGATGTCACAGTTGGCGGGGTATTATAGGAGATTTATCCAAGACTTCTCCAAGATAGCTTCTCCATTGACTAAGTTGACCCGTAAGAATTTGAAATTTGTATGGGGTTAAGAGCAAGAGAAGGCTTTTGAGGAGCTAAAAGCTAGGTTGACTCAGGGTCCTGTCTTGTCATTCCTCGAAAGAAGCAAGGATTTGGTGGTTCATTCAGATGATTCCTACTCGGGGTTGGGTTGTGTGTTGATGCAACGAGGAAAGTTTATAGCATATGTGTCCCGACAATTGAAAGTTCATGAGATCAATTATCCTACTCATGACTTGGAGCTAGCAGCTATGGTCTTTGCATTAAAGATTTGGAGGCACTACCTATACGAGAAGAAGTGCACTATTTTCATGGACCACAAGAGCTTAAAGTACTTCTACGAGTAGAAAGATTTGAAAATGAGGCAGAGGTGATGGTTGGAGCTCAAAAAGGATTATGATTGCGAGATCCATTACCATCATGGCAAAGCCAACGTAGTAGCGGATGCCCTTAGCTGAAAGGAGAGGCCTGAACCAATTCGGGTGAAGGCTTGCCAATTGATTATGACCTCCGATGTGATAAAACAGGTCAAGGAGTTTTAATATGAGGCGTTGAAGGAAGATCATCTTAACTCTAAAAGGATGAGAGGTCTAGTCGCGAAGTTGGGTGAAAACACTCTTGGGGTTAGAACCCAATTTGAACTAATGTGGATTCCTTGTTATGGGGATCTACGTGGGAAGATCATGGACGAAGCTCATATGACTCCATACTCCATTCATCCTAGTACCACAAAATGTATCAAGACATGAAGAAAGATTATTGGTGGTCAGGTCTGAAACATGACGTAGTGGAGTACGTGAGTAAGTGCCTTACTTGCTTGCAAGTGAAGGCAGAGCATCAGAAGCCATACGGGAAGATCCAACCTTTGGATATACCCGAGTGAAAGTGGGAGCATATCATCATGGACTTTATTACAAAGTTACCATGTACCGTGAAAGGGTATGATGCCATATGGGTGATAGTTGATCGTTTGACAAAGAGTGTTCCTCTGAAAAATTAGTGGATCTATTCATCAAGGAGATTGTAAGTTGCCATGGTGTTTCGGTGTCTATTGTGTCTGATAGTGACACTCGGTTTACATCCCAATTTCGGAAGAAATTCCATGATGCTATGCGGACGAGGTTACAAATTAGCATGGCTTATCATCCCCAAACGGATGGTCAGTCAGAAAGGACCATTCAGACGCTGGAAGATATGGTTTGGGCATGCGTCATCGATTTTGGAGGAAGTTGGGATAACCAATTACCGTTAGCCAAGTTCTCATATAACAATAGCTACCATGCCAGCGTTGGCATGCCTCTTTTTGAGATGCTATACGGTAGGAGATGTAAAACGTCCGCTTGTTGGGGTGATATCGGCCATAAAGAGTTAGGGAGCATCGAGGTGGTCAAGGCTATGACTAAGAAGCTGAAAAGGATCAAGGCCTTTATGAAGGCAGCTAAAGATATGCAAAAGTTGTACACCGACAAGAGACGTAGACCAATTGAGTTCAAGGTGGGAGATAGGGTTATGTTGAAAGTGTCACCTTGGAAGGGGATCATTCGGTTTAAAAAGTGGGGAAAGTTGAGCCCGAGATACATAGGGCCTTTGTGAATCATTATGCGAGTAGGAGAGGTGGCCTATAGGTTGGAGTTGCCTAGCGAGTTAAGTGGAATTCACTCAATATTCCATGTATCTCATCTACGCAAGTGTTTAGCCGATAAAGATATGGTTTTACCACTAAAGGATATTGAAGTGGATGAACGACTCAATTATGTGGAGCAACCAATGGTGATCATCGATCATAAAGAGATGAGGCTAAGGAATAAGGTGGTTCCCTTGGTTGGAAGCACAGGATGGGATCAGAGTCCACTTGGGAAGTTGTAGAGGAGATGAGGAAGCATTACCCTCAGCTATTCAACGACTAACAACTTTTGAGGACAAAACCTAAATAAGGGGGTAGACTTGTAACGCCCATAATAAAGTCAAATATATAAATGGAGTACGGACCGAGTAGACCTCGCGAGTTATATGTTCAGCGAGTTTAAGGTCCCGGGAACGCCCGGATATATAAACGGATCAACTTGAGCCACTCTCATTTACAACTCAACACCCAATTTCTAGAAAGAGAGTGTAGAGATAGAAAGTTGAGAGAAAGTGGTGATTCAAGGCTCGGTTGATCAAGAGATTTAAGATTGGTGTTCATGTAAATCCAAACAACAAGGAAAGACCAAGAACCTGGGTAAGAAACATCATTTAATCATTCCTTTTGATGTAAACCCGGATCCTAGGGCTTGGGATTTTTTGAAAGTGGTAAAGAATCGCCCAAAACTCATGTTTTGTGTAAGAAAATATGTAAGAAACTTAGATATAGCTTATTGGGTGATAAAAAGAGGTTTTGGGTGTAAATGATTGAAGTTTTATGTCAAAAATGGGTTGGTATGTAATTTCAGCCCGTTCCACGAAACTGGGTGTTCATCCAGTGAAATTATGTAGTCATCTAGCAAAACTATGAAGATGATCTGCGAAACAGTAGTTTCGCAGACCAGGATATCTAACGAAAGTTGGACGAAACTAGCAGCAAAGATGCTAGCGAAACTACCAGCAAAGGTGGCAGCGAAACTGCTGATCATGCAGCGAAACTGCTGATCATCCAGCGAAATTAGGCAGAAATTAACTCCTTTGAGTGTTAACTTATCTGCAGGTTGTGTAGTGTGACTCTTCCTTAGAAAGCTTGATTAAGAAGCAGCTCACTGAGTCCAGGTGAGTTCTATATCCCCTATTTTAAAGTTTTAAATTGTTTGGGGCTAGAAATGCATAATAAATATATGTTTTAAACGACAAAGATTTTAAAAGGTTTTAACAATAAGATCATTTTTTTGTATAAGAAAATGTGCTATATAAAGGTGTAAAAATAAAAAAAATTCATGCTCACCTGGCAGGGCGGCCCCAGCCAGGGGCGTTGCCCCTTGGACCCCACTAGGGTCTGCTACCCCTAGGTCCCGCTATCAGGGTCTGCTGCCCCTGAATCCCTGTTGTCCCGCGGTGGGTCGGTTATGTTCTATGATGATTTGTACTTGTTATGCATGTGTATGTGTATGTGAATGGATGATACGTGATGACCGGGTGGTGAGATTGAGATTCTCACTTAGGATCGAACATGATGATCGAGTTAGTGATTGAATGGCAGAATCATTCAATCAAGAAACATTAGATGCAGATGATATACTCATAAATGCTTTGTATATTGATGAAGGTGATTGATTACAATGGCTGCTAGGGTTTAGCCAGAAAAGTAATAAATGCTTCTGATTTTCTATATTCTGTATTTTCTATCTTTTTTATGATTTAGGTCACCTCATATATGAGGTTGTATATTCTATTTATAGGCAGACAAGTTGCCTTTTACAAAATGACTAAACTACCCCTGACTTATTACATCAGAATTAGTCTGTCTTCAATCGCATCTAATCATCCGCATTGGAAAATGCAGATGACTTAACTTGATCAGCATTTGTTCACTTGGTCTTCCGCATTGACAAATGCGGATGAAAACTTGTCCGCATTTGTTCTCTGGTCATCCGCATTGACAAATGTGGATGAACAAACACCTGTCCGCATTTGTTCTATGCTCATCCGCATTGACAAATTTGGATGAACAAATACTTGTCCGCATTTGTTCACTTGTCCGCATTTCTCATAAGCCATCCGCATTAGTTAATGTGGTAGAACAAACACTTGTCCGCATTTGTTCACTTATCCGCATTTCTTCTATTCAGCATGATCTTCATCCGCATTGGATCTTGGACTTGTGAGAACCTCAGCAAAACAACCATCAACTCACCAACTGAATAGGCATGTATGGTCCTTTTAGGGTCCAACAATACTCCATTTAAGGATCATACATCCTATGTTTTTCAATGTTTGGGTGGTGATAGAGGTTGTGAAGCTTCTGCTGGGTCTTGTGGAGGCATAAAAGGTACTACTTGAGTTGGATTTTTTAACTGTAGCAAATGCGAATGGTTTTTACATATCCATATTTGTTTACTGTTGTAAATACGGAAGAGTTTTAACTTGTGATTTTAGGCATCCGCATTTACACACTATAGCAAATACGGAAGTTTTGTTACTTCAGTTTTCTTCTATCCGCATTTGTGCATTGTGGCAAATGCAGAAGAACGAAGTTCATCAACATTTGTTCACTGTAACGAATGTGGTTGACAAAACTTGCTCAGCATTGCTCACTGTAGCAAATACGGCTGATCAAACTGTTAGCATTTGCTCACTATAGCAAATGCGACTGATCAAACTTTGTCAGCATTTGCTCACTGTAGCAAATGCGGTTGACAAAATTTGTTCAGCATTGCTCTCTGTAGCAAATGCGATAGAATAAAATCCACATTTACTTGATCATGTATACTTTTAACACACTAATGCGGTAGAGTAAAATCATTGTTCGCATTAGTTTTACTTGGAAATAAAAAGTTACATGCATTGGTTATAAGCATGGGTTACCTTCACCCGCGTTAACCAATGTACTTACCTGCATTAAATTTTGAACTTAATCAAAATTTAATGTTTTCTGCTTTTGATTTTTTTTTTCTTGTTATGAAAGTTGTCTTTGATTGAATTTGTGTCTTATGAAGTTGTTGACTGTTGATTTTGTCAATTCTTGCTTGCATTGGCTTGTATTTCAGAAGTGATACAATTTTCCCATTGTTTGACTGATCTTGAACTTTTCATGCTTCCAAGAATCTGCATAGGCTGAGATACTATGGTATAACTTCTGTACCAACAATTGGTATCCAAGTTCAACGATCCCATTCAAATTTGGAACACTTTTGTGTTCATCATTTTTTTAATTCTTAAGAAAGTAATATAAGCTATTAAGAATCTATATAGATTTGATCAAATGCATTTCAAATTACTCACCCTAAAGTTTATATCCATATCTGGATAGAAACTTTAAAGATTTATAAAAAAATTGAATATAATTTTGATTATTTATAATGAAGAGAAAGATATCTTTTGTTGGGATCATATAAATCTTATATTACACATGTGCATCCTTTATGATAAAATGGACATGTTTATGAACTTGATGATTGAAGGTATGTTTGTCCTCTTAAACTCATACTAGGTTGATATTTTGATGCAAATGATATTTATCATGTTTTTGGTTGATTTAATTATTCAATATGTACCTCCCACACACAAGTATGGAATGATCAACCCTCCTTATACAATGCATGGTAGAACTTTTTTTAGAACTTTCCTTACCAGGTTACTTAAGTTATGAGAACTCATTTTCACTGATCCTCATTGGAATTCTTTTACTTTGATCCTTCTCATGATGACCCACATTGGGTTCTTTTCACTTCACTTTGGAAGGTGATCCATGATAGGATTCTTTTGTTCATTCAGTTGGAATGTATTGCTTTTGTAGATTCATCCAATTTGGATGTGTTCCTCATTAGGAATCTTTTGGATCAGTACATCTGCACTATGTGCATGTTTCATCAGGTCTTTTCTTAGCAAAACAAAGATGAACTGGATGTAGGTGAAAGAGATTCATAAAGTATCATTACCTGGTGTGTTTAGGTTACTACACACATGCATTTAGATAAGCCAATACATACCTGTACTTTGTGATGAGTTTTTCAATATTGAATAAAACTTTAATTTATCACTGCACGTATCATCTCTTCCAAGTTGAGCCTACCAACATGTCGGGTAAGTCATGACAGTCTTGCAATTTTTCAAATTAAGCACAGTGAATGATATAACGACTGTAATTATATCATTTCCCATTGATATTATATTCTACATAAAAATTTACTTCTTTTTGTGGTTTTCTAGTATTTTTGACTTGTTTTTGATGTTTTGATTGGTTTTACTCAAGGTCATTCATGCCAATTGATTAAACTAGGAATTCAAACCTACCAGGTTCAAATGCCTTGGTAAATAAATCAGCCAATTGATTTTCACTGGGTACTTGAATTAATTTGATCAACCCATTTTCAGCACAGTCTCTCAAAAAGTGATATCTTATTTCAATGTGTTTGGTTCTTAAGTGTTGAATTGGACTATTGTTATGAAAACAACTATTGTGTTGTCAATGTGAATTGGTGTATGCAAGAAGTTAAAACCATAATCAAGCATCTGGTTTTGAATCTAGAGAACTTGAGAGCAACAAGTTGATGCTACAATATACTCAGCTTCTGTTGTTGACACAGATACATTTGTCTGCTTCTTGCATTGCCAAGAGACCAGTCTGGGACCAAGAAATTGACAACCGCCAGAGGTGGATTTCCTATTGAAGTTGCATCCTACATAATCACTATCAGTGAAGGCATAGAGATTGAAGTCTCCTTCCTTTGGATACCATAATCCAAGAGCTAGTTTGCCCTTAAGATATCTAAATATCCTTTTGACAGCATTCACATGAGATTCCTTAAGATCAACTTGATATCTGGCACACACACAAACACCAAACATAATGTCAGGCCTATTGGCTGTTAGATACATAAGTGAACCGATCATAGATCGATAGTGAGTCTGGTCCACTGATTTGCCTTCTGGATCAGGTCCAATCTTTACTTTAGTATCCACAAGAGTTCTGATAGACAGACAATCAGCAAAGTGGAATTTCTTCAACATAGTTTCCACGTATTTTGATTAATTGATGAAGATTCCATCTGTTGTTTGTTGGACTTGCACCCTTAGGAAGAAAGTGAGTTCCCCTATTGCACTCATTTGGAATTTTGAATGCATAAGGTCTTCAAACTCTTTACAGAGTTGCTTGTTTGTTAAGCCAAAGATGATATCATCCACATAAATCTAGACTAACAACATGTCTATTCCTCTTCTTTTTTTGAACAGAGTCTGATCAATCCTTCCTTTTTCATATCCATTTTCAAGAAGAAAGGATGATAGAGTCTCATACCACTTCCTTGGAGCTTGATAAAGACTATACAGAGCTTTGTCAAGCTTGTAAACTCTATGAGGGAAATCTGGATCTTCAAAGCCATGTGGTTGACTCACATAGACCTCCTCAACAATCTTTCAACACAAGAAGGCACACTTCACATCCATTTGATAAATAGTAAATTTCATGGACGTAGAATATGCTAGAAAGATTCTGATTGCTTCTAATCTGGTAACACGTGCAAACACTTCGTCATAATCGATTCCTTCTTCTTGAGTGTATCCTTATGCCACTAATCTTGCTTTTTTCGGATAACGAACCCTCTATCATCAGTCTTGTTCCTGTACAACCATCTGGTACTGATAGGGTATTGTCCTTCAGGAAGATCTACCGGTTGCCATACTTCTTGCTTCTTGAATTGGAGCTCTTCCTGCATTGCTTTAATCCATCTATTGTCTTGAAGAGCCTCTTTGATGTTCTTGGGTACTGTTTGACATAGAAAGCATGAGAACAAACAGATGTTTGCAATACTAGACTTGCTTCTTGTCACCCTCTCATGAAGTTCACCAATAATGGTTTCAACTAGATGATTCTTATGTATTCTGGTGGTTGGAATAAAGTCACAAGCAATGGTTACATCAAGATTGGAGACATTCAGTTCATTATGGTCAAAGGCACCTTTATCTTGTACTGTTGTGGGATTATGAAGATAGTCAGACTCCGTTTTAGTTCCTGCTTCAGCTTCAGCAGCACTGTGATTGCTTCCATCATTTGATGTTCTTTGTGTTTCAGCTGGAGGAGTAGCTTGTTTTTTATTTTTGATCTCAGTTGACAGGTCATCTAAGTGTGATGGTAATAGGCTTGGACCTCCTTCAGCTGAAACACTCTAGTTTTGTGATGGTTGTCTAATGGGATCAGCTTGGAGAGGAACATCTTCATTCATGTATTCAGCAGATGTAGGAGGAATCATTGGAAAGTCATCTCTTCTTTCTATAGCTAAAGAAGTGTCACCTGAATGAAGATTTCCTGCATCAAACAAGTGAAATTGATCAAATGATTTTGTAATGAGTCAATATCAAACAACCAGTCGGGACCATTTGTAGATTTGGGAAACGAATGTTCCTTGAATTGAACATTTGTTTATTCATCAATAATGTTTAATCTAGGACTAAACACTCTGTAAGCCTTTGAAACAAAAGAATAACCTACAAAGAATCCTTCATCAAACTTAGATGAAAACTTTCCTAAATAGTCTCGGGTGTTTAATATTGAGACAGGACTACCAAATGATTTAAGAAATCCAATGAATGGTTTTCTACGAAAGAACATTTCATATGGAGTCATGTTGCTTTCTTTTACAATTAGATTTCGAATTTGTACAAAGCACGATGTGTTAACTGCCTCTGCCTAGAAGGTGATTGGCAGCTTAGCATCGGCTAGCATTGTTCTTGCTGCTTCAATCAGTGTTTTATTCCTCTTTTCAGCTATCCCATTTTGTTGAGGAGTTCTAGCTGCATTGAATTCATGAGCAATGCCTTTTGTTGCACAAAAAGAACTCATGTCTTCATTTTTAAATTCAGTTCCTTTATCACTTTTGATTGTTTTGACCTTATGATCAAGGTGATTTTCTATTTTAGTGATAAAGTCTTTATTATTTGGGATGCCTCATTTTTATGAAGTAAGAAGAAAACCTATGTAAATCGTGAAAAGTCATCAATGATCACCAAACAATACTGTTTCTTTCCAATGCTTATTACATGAGTTGGTCCAAACAGATCCATGAGAAGTAACTTTAATGGAGTATTGTTTGTGTTCACCAGCTTGGATTTATGAGAAGATTTATGTTGTTTTCCTTTCAGGCACGCTAAATAGTGATCAACAAAGTGAAATTCTTTTTTGTGGAATACCAATGACATGGTTTCTTTTGACCAATCTGTTCATGTTTTTAAAGTTTGTGTGCCCTCAAACGTTTGTGCTAAAGTTGTGACTCATCAAATAATGCTTTTGACAAAAGAAAAGTTTCTTCTGTAGGTGTTGCAGAATTCAGATTTAAAACATAAGTATTATTCTTCCTCGGGGTATTTAGGACAACCCATTATTCTGAGATCTAAAATCCAGGTTTTAGAATGTAACAATGAGTGTCGGTAAAGTGAGTTAAATATTTCATGTCACAGATCTGAGACACGCTTAGCAGATTTAAGTTCAGTTGTTCATAGTAGTTCACTCTGTCAAAGCTCAGCATCCCATTTGTCACAGATCCTTCACCTGTAATTCTAGCACCTTGTAATTCCACCAAATGCCACCGTAGTTCCTTGTATATGCTTGAAGTCATGAAGGAGGGAACAATCTGCAATCATGTGTGGTGAACATCCACTGTCCACGTACCACAAGCTATTGGACCTATGTGGATGAACCTGCAAGCACAAAAGAACTAATTAGAATGTGGAACCCAAGCCATGATAGTATTGGGTTTCCTGTTCCTATCTATTATGGTGACTTCTTGATACCTTCCTCTAAATTGTGATCTATTTAGATGTGACCTTGGAGATTGCTTATGATATTTTGCTGGAGTCTTCTCATCAAGATCAACAGAAGATTCAGATGAGTAGTGAAATCTTTGATCTCTATTCTTTTGAATAAATTTAAACCGTTTTTTTTATTTTCAAGAATCATTTTGGGTTTTGAAAAGTCAGACTTTTGATTAATGTAATGGTTGTTTGTTTGACTTTTCCATATTTCTTTTGTTTTACTCCTATCATTGAGTGATCTAGATGTCCTAGATTGATTTGTGTGCAAATGACTCCTGACTTGTGTTTTGCCTGATGATGTTTTTGAGATGGGTTTGTTCTGAGCAATTCTCATTCCCTTCTGATTGAAGTAACAATCAGATGTATTGTGATTGTTCATATCATAGACTGAACAATATTTGTTAAAATAACAGTTTTTGGTTGAGTGGTTGTTCATGTCACAGGTAGAGCAATATTGATTGTAAAAGCACTCTTTTGTTTTGTGATTAAACATATCACAAATTTCACAATACATTTGTTTGTTGCTTGAATTAGATTTTGATTTGTGGGACTCAACTGATTTTCTCATTTGCTACTGAGCCACTTTCTTTTGCTCAGGGAATGAATCAAAATTAGTCCTTTTGTTCGATTTTCTGGGTTGTTTTTTTTCTTCAACCCTTTCTTTACCTCTTTCTCAAATTGATCAACGTGTTCCTTGTTGCATAATTTAAAACCAACACCCTGTCTTAATTTTGAAGATTGGCGGTCTAACAGAGTTTTACACGTTGAAATCAGAACTGCTTTCAGCAATGGGTTTCACTGACTTCACAAACTTCTTTTTACTTTTTAAAACAGAAGGTATGAATTTTATAAATGGAACAATTGCCTTTACGGGGCTTGTGGGTTTGATGACACTCACTGACTTGTCTGAACACTCTTTGATTTTGATTGGGTGTCCTAATCTGATTTTATCCTCATTGGTTTCAATGTAAACATTTGGTTGGTTTTGAGGATTTGTGATCTGTTTTACTATAGATTTTGGTTTTATAGTTTTAGTTTCAATTTCCTCATTGAGTGTGACAGATTCAGGCATGACAGTATAGTTGTCATTATATGGTGGAGGACATGAAATATACCCAATCCCAGACATGTCGTTGGGATCCTTTTGAGAATCAAGCATCTATTGCAGCTTGACTGAAGACAGTTGAAACTTTTCAAGTTTCACTTCAGTAAGTGTATGTTCAGCCTTAGATTGAGCTAACTTTTCTGTCAGTAGCTCATTCTCAGCTACAATAGTGTACTTTTTATCATGTAGTTTTTCAATGTTAGAGATGAGATATTTTATTTTGATTTCAAAGCCTTTTATCTCTCGTTTCATCATCTCTAACTTCACCTTTTCCCCTTTTATTTTATCTGCCAATTTATGATTGTGTTCTTTATAACCTTACAGTTCAGCAATGCATTTATCACTACATAGGTTAGATTTTACCTCAGATTGCATGGGAGATGGACCATCATTGTTGTGAGCCATGAGTGCATGATTTTGAAATTGAGGTTTTAATTCCTCATCGTACAAGTTCTAGTCACATACTCTATCTTGCTTTATCACAAGAGCATTTACAGATGACTGACTGCTTCCATGAGCTTGGTTTGTCAGTTGAGGTGGATTTTGATATGATTGATGTTGTTATGGATGATGATACTTTTGTTGATGATTATTGGAGTGAAAGCTTGAGTTTGACTATGAGAATGCCTAGCTTTGAGAATTCCTTTGAAAGTTGGGGGCATTGCATTCTCTGGAGAAGTGGCCAGCCATGCCACAGTTGAAGCATTTCACTTTGGATTTATAATATCCAAGCTTTGTATTTTCATTAAGGCTGAGCTTTCTGCCTTTTCTGAAACATTTCTTTGCTCTCATAGCAATCATGGCCATTTGCCATTACAGATCCATTTCTTCTACATCATCTTGATCCATTTCACCTAAGTCTTCCTGGAGCAGATGTGCTTATGTGAGTCTTCCTCCTAAATATGCTTCAAAGCTTGCAACAAAGGCATTGTAAGAAGTCTTTTGTTCTTCGGATCTTGGGTCATCAGGAGTGGTTGTAGGAGTAGCAGTGAATCTGGATGCTTAGGATGATGTTGATGGATGGTTAGTTGATGGAGTTGCAATGAACCCTGTGGTATTCGGTTGATCTCTTCAAGAGATGAAATCATCCTCCTCGATAATGAAGTGATTTTCCACAAAATGAGATTCTGATGGAAATTTGTATGCCTCAATCACTTTGGGTCCTCCCAGTTTCTGCATCTTTCATCTAACTCTAATGCTTCTATCTTGGCTATCATTATGTCTAGAGTTGTACTCTTAAGATCAAGAGTGTTCTTTAACATTATCACATTTTGTTTTCAGGTCTCTGGAAGATTGTGCACATTTTCTTGTTTAATTCCTAGACCTTGTAGTTGACTCCCATGATTTCCAAGTCATTTACCAACTGTACAAATCTGTATAGTTGTTTGGATATGGACTCCCCCTTGGAGTAATGAAATGTTTTGTACTGATTAGCAAGCTTATCCTTGTTAATTTATGCAACTTCACTACTTCCCTCTCACATAATTTGCAGTGCATCCCATACAGCTTTGACAGTACCATACTTCTCCAATCTTTTCAGCACATCCATCTTGAGTGATTGAGTTAGGATTGAGTAAGCTTTCAGATCAATCTTGATTTTCTTGTAATCTTTATCATCAAGAGTTAGATCTTCAATGGTATCCTTTTTGTCTTGTATATAGCAACTTGATCTGCAAACAGAGTGATAGGGATGTGTGGCCCCTTGAATATTGAGATCCAAAAATCAAGATCTACACATGTAATGTAATTCATGCACCTGATTTTCCATTGCTTAAACTCGGATTTGTGTTTAAGCATAGGAGGTTTAGGTGTATGTCCAAGTTCTGAGAAACTATGAGAATCCATTTTAACAAGTAGTTTTAACATATTTAATTACCGATTAGATGAATTTTAGGTTTAATTAGTCCAACTTGCCCAAATCATCCAAACATGTTTCAGAATCAGATCTATTACTTTTCTGAGTTTCTTGTTGTTAATTTTTGC